>APFE031675015.1:0-11245 GCA_000404065.3 Pinus taeda
ACCACCATCATCATCATCATCATTAAATGCCTTGAAAATCTCTTTGAGCACTTGGATTGTGTAGAATACACAACTTAACCTTACAATTGCAATAAATGTTTTCTAAATTTCAAATGACTAAAAAATATACATAAAAAGAGACCAAAATGAGAATAGTAAGAAAGTAAAAATAGTTAAAATATTTAATCGTTATTTTTTTTTAAAAGTATTTTAATTAAAACCCAATTTATTTTTTATATCACATATTAATTTTATAATCAATTGAATAATTACACATTTTATATTTATTTATTTTTATTTTAATTTTTGTGTGTCTAAATATATATAAATTTTTTAACAATATTAACATATAAATACTATATATATCACTTATTTTTTTTATTATTATCATATATATAATTTAAACATATGAAATATTTTAAAAAATTTATATATAAATATATTATATCTATCTAAATATATTATATATATAGTCATTTTAAAGTTAATATCATTATTTATTTCACATTAAATTTAAATATTTTATTTATAATTTAGAGTGAAAAGAGTTTTTTTACATTTGTAGGTGTACATGGTCCAATAATAATATGTCATTGATATTTATAATGCTTTTATTTAAAACTAACTAAATACAATATATTTCATTTTTATTTTAACACAAACCACCATGACATAATGAATGAGACAATTCATATTTTATGACTTTAAATTAAAAATTAAATATGATATATATATATATATATTTTGGTGTTTCATTATATTTAACATTTTTTTATTAAAAACTATTCACTTTTATTTTAAAAGGACACAACATCTTTAAAATATTAAATTTTTTTTAAGAAAAATAATATATTATATTATATAATATATATATATATATATATATTTTTTTTTTTTTCTAAAATAATAATTAATAACCATCGCAATATTAATAACAATTAAAATTTTAAATAATTTTAATAATTTTGTCCCCGGATGCAGGTGCATATATAGTGGGTTAATGTGATGGGACAAGGGTGTGGCGAGGTAGGACGACACCTGCCCGCCCTATACCACCTGGTTTATCGCCTGACACAGTGTAAACAGGGGCATTTGGTTTCATTTGGATTCACGTCATGTTGCTTTGTTATGCCCAAACTGTCATCTGATTTCTCCATCGCTTCCGCATGCTCTGGTCTGAGTTGGGCCTCGGCTCTCTTTAATGCTGGAGTTATGGCGGGGGTAATCTGAGGAAGGGTGGATAGTGTTAAATACAGGCTCAGCTTTGTGATCATTTGGAAGCCTCTAGTGCTTGGTGGGTCTGGCAAAGGTGTTTTATGGTATGCTGCTTTGTTGTGCTCTGTTGCCCTGTTTTGCTTGGCCAATTTTGCGACGACGCCTTCGTCTTCTCCAAGGCTTTGTTCGGAGGCCTCCAGCCTGAGTTTGGATGCCCATTTAAATAGGCCGAGCTCGGAGGAGGTGGTTGAGCGGTCCTGTGTTCGAAGGGTGGCTGAGGTAATAGTTATGCCCCGTCTGCGACATAGGATGAGGAGCTGTAGGGGAACTCCTAGGCGTGTGCCGTTTCGCCCATCCTCCAATTCTCCCTCCGTTTCTAGTGATATCTCCATCGACCATTACCCTTGCACTCGCAGTGGGAGAGGGCATCCCCATCTCCCCAACCATTTCCTTCCTGACTCCTCGTCGTTTCCCTCCTTTGGCTCGACGATTTTTACCTTCAATTGTTCCCTGAATCGCCCAAGAATCCGTGCTCATGTCTTAGTGTTCTTTCTTGAAGAAAGCCAAGAGGCAGGGGAATCCAGCACTCATCAGGAGGGCCTTGACTCTGTCCTTGCGCAGATTCCTTTCTCTATGCAGGATCCAGAGGTCCCAACTCACAATACTATGGACATGGGGATGGAAACAGAGGCTCCTGGTCCCCTTGAACCTGTTGTTGCTTGTGCAAGGGATGACACTGATGCTGCTCGTGCAAGTGCTCCGCTGGAGTTTGGTTGGTGCAGAATTGTGGAGGAGCCTCCGGATGCGTAGTTTCTTTCACTGTTGTTCTGTTGATGGTCATGCGGCCCTTAATAGCGGGTAATTTTTGGTTCAGGATGCAAATTTTGGTTCACTTCAGAAAGTTATGGTTCAATTTACTTGCCTCTTTGAATTTTTGTAAGCCCAACAAGAAAGCCAATACTTCTTCCCCTGTGTGAGATTTGAATACCAGCTCTTGGCTAAATTCACTGCCAATACTCTCTACTGCTTCATGTAAATTACCACCTTTTATGTTAATAGAATAATTTTATTTAGAAAAAAATATTAATAATTTTGTTTTTTATTTCTAACTTTTCCATTAACCAATACTATGGTTGTTTGATTTTCAATAAAAATTTCCATCATTAAAAATAAATAAAATATTCCCTAATTTAGTAGCCATCAATGAGAGAAAACATTTAAATTATAATAAAGGTTGCTGCCCACGCCTATCAATTTTGGGTGAATTGGGTGTGGTTTCAGTGATAAGCAAATAAGGGAGGTGATAAGAAATATAATTTTTTATGCCTTCGCCTCACATCACCTTCCAAATACATCACCTGGCACCTTCAATTTAATTCCATGCCTCGGCGGGGGACAATCAGTGTTGCAAAAGTTTTCCGACAACAATTCCGATAACGGATGTCAACGTCCGTCTCTATAAATTGAGACGGAGAGGCGGGACCAAACAGCCACTTATGAGAATCTCCAATCAGGGGTGGCCGTCGCGAAGACCAGCATGTATAATTGCAATTGAAATATAATTTTCAGAGTAGAATTAAAAAACCATCAGGTAACTCTAGAAAAAGCGCTGTAACGAAGTTAACGTATCGTTGGTGTAGCTCAGAGATCGCCATGCAGATTTCTTACTCGAAATCTTCAGCGAAAAGCAAAGATGAAATGTTTGTTCGTTAAATCTCAGAAGAGTCGTTGCATTTTCATTCTCCACTCATTTCATTCCATTTTTTAAATCGAAAAAATGGTGCCACAAAGCAGCTCTCAGGCGTACAATTCGTTCCATTATTTACACTGCGATGACCCTCTGCCTCTCGCCAGGAAGCTTCATTTGTACCAAAATTATATTTTCATTTATTCGAAAGCAATGTTTTGCTTTCCACGGATGTGATTACAGTCCTTATATGGCACCCGGTTTTTCTTTTGTACGCATCGTTTTTGGGCACTCAGATTTGGACAGGCATTTGGCGTCTTTGTCGTTTCGCTTTTTCAGATATTCATGAATATCAAATATTTGGCCCCTTCTAATCACTTTTCTGAATTCATGAATATCGAACATTGGTTTTTAACACATGAGGTGCTTGACTGGTTTGCACAGTAGTTTAACTGGTAGATGAATTTTTTTGACGGAGCGTGCGTTTGTTGAAGTGTTTTGCAGAGTTCAATATTTTAGAGTGAGGGGTTTTATTATTTTGTCAATCATATATATATATATTATTGACAATAATAAGTTGATATATATATATATATAGCAGGGGGTGTGACCATATCTTTATTTAAATTAAAAGATATTGGTATATTTTTTTTTCACCAGGTCAATGGATGGGATTTCAAATATATTAACTATTACATGGTTAAATTCATATTTATTATTTTATATTTGTTTAATGTAATTATAAAATTATCATGCAAATTATGAAAAACAAATTGTATTATAATGAAATCTTAGATTTATAAAAATCTAAATTTCTAGTATTAACTATATTATATTTATAAAGTTATATTTAAATTTTCACATTTGTTTAATGTTACCGTGAAATTACCATACAAATTATTAAATAACAAATTAGATCATATGAATACTTAATTTTATAGAAGAAGAAAAATGATATAAGTAAACATATATCAAACACATTTACTATAATGTAATTGCGCTAATTAACATTATTAAATGTGATTGTGCTAATTAACATATTAAAAAGGACATAAAATTCAACATTAAAATATTTTAACAAATAAAAAAATCCACAAAATTGAAAAATGAGTAATTAATTTTAATAATAAATTTACAACAATTTTAATATTAAAAAAAAAAATACTAAAAAACTATTTTCTTAAAAAAATACATAAATCACCCAAAAAAAAATAACAATACAGTGAAAATAAAAACTATCCACTATATAAATATAAATACATATCTTACCATCACCTTATTGACAATGTATGTACAGAACATGAAATTGTTGGAACATATATCCACAAAACATGATATTATATTAATAAAAATCTAATACAATGTTAAAATACTATTTTTTATAGGTTTAAAATTTTAATAAAATAAAATATCTTTCTTTTATTAACCTTATAGAATCCAAACTTCATCTAAAATTACTAAAAAATTTGAAAAATCCCCATAATAAAAATATAAAAATAAAAATAAAGATAAATCAAACAATTTTATGGATTCCTTGAGAAAGGAATGCCGTTGGTTTCTTGTTTCGTGAGAATTTCCCAACAAAAAAATAAAAAATAATGATAAAACCAACAGTGTTATGGATTCCATGAGAAAGGAATGCCGTTGGTTTCTTGTTTCGTATTTTCTCAGTGCATAACATTGCCATTTGTCAGCTTGCTATTCATGTATGAATGCAACGCACAAACTGTGGCTGAACAGCGGCCATTCCTTGATTAATGTTGGTCTCTATCAGGAACATCGTATAGATGCAATATATTTTGTTCGGATGATAATCGCCCTGCTAAAAGCGAAATGGCCGTACTCGGCTTTGTGCAAAAGCAGAGACATTCGGAATAAATTGCTCTTTCCTGCTGAGGCGGACTTCTTTTATTCTCCTCCTGAAAAGGAAGAATCTCAATCAACCTGATCTAGTGCCTTGTCATGCTTCTGATCACTGTGAGTACGTCGCCCACAGAAAAAGAAACACATTCGCAGAAAACGAGCAAAAACCGTGGATATCTGATAGCTTTATTTACATTCAAAGGACACAACGACAATTTTCCAATATGGTGGGGATCAGTGCTACCACGAAATTTACCTTCGCCATTTCACCTTCCTTAACCTTCAATATAATATATTATATTAGTCATTAAAATAATATATTATATTAGGCATTGGGATAGATAAGAGATTTATGGGTGTGAATTGTAGATCAGTAGCTTTCCCGTTTCAAAATGGAAATAATTTGAGAATACCTAAAAATGTTTGATCATGAGCAAGTTCAAAATAAAAATAAATTGAGATCCAAAAAAGCTTGATCATGAGCAAGTTCAAAATAAAAAGTTTAGTACCTTATGAGATAGTGTTGAGTGAAACATGAGCAACTCCCATTGAAGCAATTGCTATGAAGTGGCTCATAAATTATTGAAAAAAAAAATGAGCAAATGAGAGTGGGAAGATGGCTTAATGTTATATTCAATGAAGACATGAGTGAAAGAAAGAAAACATGGATGAAACAAAACTACACATAGATGCAAAAATGTAATATCTACGTCAATGCTAGTTCCACAAATATCAAGGAGCTAAAGGATTTTGTTATGGAAAAGTTTGGTAAAAAAGTATGGGGAAAAGAGTTGGGTAGAAAGAAGAAATATTACATTGAGGAATTCAATTCTACCTGTGATCTACAACAAAAAGAGTTCATTGGAGCTAGCATTTAGTGGAGGGAAAATGTTCTTATTATTCAATTAAGGACCAACTCACATCAACTTTGGTGTGAAACATGACAGTGGAAAAGGCCTAAAGAAGTTTGGGAGGAACATGTGTACATTTTTCCCCTCTGGAGCTGTGGAATTTGAAAAACATTTTATTTTGGAATGTGATGCATTCAAAGACATCAGAGAAAGTTAGAAGGTTGGGCCAGCTCATCATCAATTTAAATTGAAAAAAGATTGAATTGCAAAAAACGATGGTGTTGCGCTCCCCGTTAATGGCGGTGTTGATCCAACACTCCGGTGTGTTTCGTGGCATGTGCTTAACACTAGCAATGTGTCTGTTTACTAACACTTGCGGGTTTTGGTGTAATAGCAATCGTGACTCCAACAAGTGGTATCAGAGCCAAAGGTCTCGAGTTTGAAACACACTTGACTCGCGTTGAGGGGGGAGATTGTTGTGCTCCTCGTTAATGGCGGTGTTGATCCAACGTTCTGGTGTGTTTCGTGGCATGTGCTTAACACTAACGATGTGTCTATTTACCAACACCTGGGGTTTTGGTGTAACGCCAATCGTGACTCCAACAAATAAGTGGTTGGAACATATCCTTTTTCATCTTCATGCTTATGTGTTGCCTTGATCGATGAAATTGATGAGTATGTGTTTGCCCAATCAAATTGATCAGATCACCGATTGACTGTGGATGTATAGTAACATTCCAGGGAAGAACGTGTTCTACTGGTTTTATATTCGCAAAGTTTCCAAGCAACAAAAACAACAGATAGTGGGGTCCATAAGCAATTTCTTCAACCACCTTTATTCGCAGGCACATCGCACACAAACAATAAAGTTCTTAGACACCTTACTCAATCTCCGAAACAAAATTATGAACAATGTAAAGCTCTTGGACACCTTTTTCTCGAGAAGCTTTCCCTTCAGATTTGATATCGGACATCTTCAAGCGTGAGGTAACGAGTTAATAATAGAATTTCTTTTTTCAAATTGTGTTGTTTTCTTTCTAATTTCTTTAGTGTCAATACATTGAATATTCATGGATTGCTAACATTTGGTGCGTTGTGAGAGACATGTAGATGATAATGAGGAAATCAACGTTGAAATTTCATGTGAAAGTCGGACATTAGAATTATCTCCTCTGCATTCAGCTGGTATGGCTCGCGTGAATCCACAACCAGTGCATTACCAAGGCCTGTAATTTGAAGTTCCGCATAATTTAAGCTTCAACTTGATTTTAATCTCAATGAAGGACTACACAGCATGTTATATCTAGATATGTAGTTTCAAAATATTGTTTTCTTCTACAAATTTAATAGGTAAGTTATATGAAGCAAGCAAAAACTTAAAGTGCTATGAATGATGAATTCGATTAACGAATAAATACTTAATTATATAATTTTCATTGATCAACATGTATGTTGAAAACTTTTCCATTTGAATCAAACCATATAGCGGATCAATTTCCCTCATTCCTTTCCCTCATTCTACCAGTTGTGGTAATATTGTGAGATAAGTTTTCTCAGCTGATAAAAAAAATACGACACATGTTTCTTCTTCATTTTTGCAGCAAAGTGACATTGAATATAATATTTATTTAGGCTCTCTTATGCAAGTGAAAGACTACTAGGAAATTATTTAGGCTCACATTACATCCTCTCCTCTCGGGTGCTCTCCTCTTGATCTTAACGCTCTAAACATTCTTCTTTATCTTCTACTTCACTTTTCAAATTAAGGGATATTAAAATTATTTTACTTATTTTATAGTTAAAAACCGTAGTGATGTATTAAATTAAGGACAATTTTATAATAGAAAGCTTGTAATGACCAAAGCCTTATATACACTGGAAATATTAAAATACTTCGTAGACAAAAACATTCATCATAGGACAATAATTGTAAATTGTATATTGTATTAAAGAATTGATGTAGGATACAAATGAGAATGAGGGTCTTGTATATATAGCCAGGTAAGTACCCTCTCACTAATGGTTATGTCCTTAGGGACATACCTTTTCATTAATTGCTAACTAATTAACCATTAATCTTATTTGTTGTCTTTTACATTATTTGTGTTTATTTTTATATAAATTTAGTTTGTTAAATTGCCTTCCCCTTCAAAAAGCTTTGTCTTGATTAATGATGAAGGATTGTTGCTCTTCTATTGATCGAAATATCTTCTTATTTCTGAGCTTTCATCTTTGTTGATACAAGATGATATGATGTTCTGAGTGATAGACAAAATTGTCATATTGAAAATGGATGAGAGAATCTTATATTAATCTTCTGGGAAATTTTCTAACCCTCAGAGCTGTGTGATGAATAATTATCATATAACTGGATTGAGCTCACTTCAGTATTCTTTGGAACATAAGTTTGTTGTTTATGTTCTGCGTGATATAGATTTGTATATTTATTCAAGCGTCTACTCTTGTGATTCAAATGTAGATAAGGATTTTTTCTTGTTTGAACTTCCTTAAATGTTGTTATGGAAGTTTCCTGATTTCCATTAGGCATTGTTGTTGTTGACTTAACTAGTGAATCTATATTTGGGGTGTCCTTTGTTTGAACGACAACCTTTGAGTATGTTTTTACTTCAATAGGGTTTGGATTTGCCTGAACTATGAGATTAGTAGTCTTGATGTTTGTTTCTTCAATTTGGACTGCTACCTCTGGAGATTTTGATGCTTCCTTTGCGACAAGTTCTTTGAACATATTAGTCAATGATTTATTTTCAATCTTAAGTTTTTTAATCTATTTGAGCATATTTTGATTATGATTTTTGAGATGTAAACCTTCCTCATTCTCTGAGTTAACTTTATTTTTGCCTTCATGCCTCTCGTCTTTTAAACACTTGATTTTTTCTATTAATGTTTGGTTAAGGCTCTTTAAATGTAAATTTTTTTCTTCTTGTTCTAATAAACACTTCTTAAGTTCCTTTTTTAATGCTTTAGCGTTCTTGACTTATTCGAGTAGTTTTTCTTGGTGATCTTTGAGGCATGAAATTTCTTTGTCTTTGTTGTAGATGACTTCTTCAAGCTCTTTTTGCTTCTTTGATATAGTTTTTTCGTTATCTTGGAACATCAATTTTGAGATATCCTTAAGGTCTTCTAATGAATATTTTATCGATTTTGATTTACTTGTTATGTTTTGAAACATGACCATCTCCCCTTTATAAGAAAATGTCAAAACTTGTTTCTCTATGTTTAACATGAATGTACCCAAATCCTTAAAACAGGCTTGAATGAGTATGATTTCAGTTTTTTTTATTTGTTCTTACAACATGAAATTGAGATATGCATTCATAATGATCTATTGTCACTTGTAGACGTAGGTTTTAACTCCGTACAGAAATTACCTGCATCTAGATTCTAAAACACATAAAATAAAAAATGCAAGAGCATAACACATAAAACACATATACACAAAGATTTTCCCCTGGATCCCAAAACCGGGACTACTAGCTTGATTTTTCATTATATTAATTTCAATGTTACAATACATATTTATACATGTCGAAGCATCCAATACCATGGACTAAAAACCATCGCGTCCAAAACCATGGACCGAAAACCATTGCGTCCAAAACCATGTGCGAAAATCATACACAAAACCATAGGTAGGTCTACCCAACCTAACATAGGGTCCAAAACCAAAATTTTCTGGGGCACTGACCCAAACCCTATAGAGTGGGGCTACCTACACCCATAAAACCCCCTATGACTCCCCCCGCTACACAATTAGCACAATGAAAGGGGGCTCTGCCCCCCTTCTAACCCCCCGGTTAACTACGTGGGCTAGTCATGAAAAGAATAAAACACAATCCAACATTCTCCCACTTGTTGTTTTCTTTCCACAAGGGGCCATAAGAGAGCTTAGTCATTTATCCAGCCTTGCAACGCCCATTGTTTCTCTACACCAAGAGAACTTCTCAGAGCTCACAGATTTTGTCCATGTATCTGCAGTATTCTTCAAAGTATCCACTTTTACCAACAACACCTTTTTGTCTTCTATCATATCCCTCACAAAGTGATACTGAATATCATTGTTCTTTTTATTTGAATGATATGCAGGGTTAGTTGCTAAGAGAATTGCACTTTGGCTGTCACAGTCTATCCTTATAGCTCCCTATACTAACCCCATATTTTAACACAATATCTGCAACCAAACTGCTTCCTTGCTTGCATGAGTGGCTGCCATGTATTATGCTTATGTAGTTGATAGTACCACTACAGATTCTTTCTTACTCATCCAACTGACTGCACCTCCAAATAGGTTAAACACATACCCACTTGTAGATCTTCTCTGATCCAGATCTCTAGCCAAGTCTGCATCAATAAAGCCACAAATATCCAACACTCTATCCAATCCTGGTCTTCCTTGGTTGCACAAACCATAATCACTAGTGCCACACAAATACTTGAAAACCCGCTTCACTGTTGTCCAGTGCTCCTTCCCTGGTTTTGACATAAACCTGTTGAATACTCCCATTGCATGTGCAATGTCTGGTTTAGTATAGACCATCGCATACATTAGGCTACCGAATGCACTTGCATATGGAACACGGGACATGTCCTCTTCCTCTTCTTGTGTCTTGAGACACTGTTCAGCAGATATCTTTACACCTACAGGAATATGAACCTTCACCGGTTTACTATCCTGCATATTAAACCTCTGCAATATTGTCTCGACATACTTCCTCTCGTTTAACTAGAGCTTCCTATTTGCGCGATCTCTTTTAATTTCCATGCCCAAAATATAGTTTGCAGCATGAAGATCTTTCATGTCGTATTTGCAGGACAATTGGGTCTTCAAATCTTGGATAATTTCTTTGTCATTTCCAACCAGCAACATATCATCCACATACAAGACCAGATAAATAACACGGTCACCAATTAATTTATAATACACACAATGCTCTGCTTTGCTTCTGGTGAAGCCAAGTTCCTGTATAAATGTATCAAATTTATGATACCACATCCTTGGTGACTGTTTTAATCCATAATGATGAGCCCCAAAATTGGCAACTTGTTGGGCTCATTTGGCTTAATTATCCTTGTTTAGAGAATTTTCGGCGAAATCACATAAACAATCTTTTGTCGACCTGTTTCGAACCAACCAGTGTGGTTCATTGTTAGGACAAGTTGAAGAACTAATCCAGCTTCGCTTGTTAAATAATATGTGCAGAGACTCCAACGGCTAATTATGACCTAATGATCCGAGTCAACCCAATAATATTCTTGTTATATTTAATTATTATTATTCTTAGAAATTAGTTAAATTAGGTAAATTATATAATAAAAGTATTCATTTGTTAATTTAACTAAATAGTACTTGTTTATATGTTATATATATATATATATATATATATCAAAAAAAACGAACTAATTCAAATTAAAATAATATCATTGGTACATCATATATTTATTTAATAATAATTTTTATTTATCATTTAAATCTAATGGTCCATTTGAAATTAAATTAATAAATTATATCTTCTATCAAGATATACTTTATAATTAATTCAATAATTTATATTTATTCAATCATCTATACTTATTTAATGATTTACTATTCTAATAACATTATTAAAATACC
>APFE031675015.1:12288-46365 GCA_000404065.3 Pinus taeda
CTTTTATTATATTTATTTACCTAATTTAACTAATTTCTAAGAATAATAATAATTAAATATAACAAGAATATTATTGGGTTGACTCGGGTTATTAGGTCATAATTAGCTGTTGGAGTCTCTGCACATACTATTTAACAAGCTAAGCTGGATTGGTTCTTCAACTTGTCCTGACGATGAACCGCACTAGTTGGTTCGAAACGCGTTGACAAAAGATTGTTTATGTGATTTCGCCGAAAATTCTCTAAACAATGTTATGGATCACAAAAGTCTAAATTCCTTACTAATTATCCTTGTTCAGTCCTTGTTCAAATCCTTCATTTTCCATAGCTTATGCATTATTTTCAGTATGTTTATGTCATTTGTATGAATAAGGGTAGTCACTCTTCCTAGGTGGCTAACACGTGCTTATTTCAGGTTTTTTGACACATGTTGGAGCAAAACCGAGCAATCATGGGCTAACAGACAGCCAAACCTAAGGTGAGGATTCGTAGGGGGGTTGTCTATGGCATTAAATAACCCTTCTTCAGGATCTTTACCCCCAACTCCGAGCTCCAAAGACCACAAAAACTAAATCTAGAAGGCAGGCAAGCAGATTTTAGAAGGGAATGTCTAACTCACAGTTTGGATAGCCGAGTTCCACAAATTGAGGAGGCTAGCTAGGTCCCTCGTAATGTATAAATATTGAGGCCTCAGCCTTTGTAAGGGACTTTTGAAACCATTGCATATTTTTCACCTTAGTGCTGCTAGCTTTACTTTGTCCTTTTGTAGCCATTTTTGGCATCACTCTTATGATTATTTTTTGATAATGAGAAGCAGTTCGATTTTATATCAAATCTGAGTTTTCCATAGGAGCCATAGCTCTCAGGGCTGGGCCCAACCTGAGAGCCTAGGGCTTCCTTTTTGTACTGTTACTTTTCCTTTATGCATCACTGTTTCCCTTTATGCATTTGAACGTATTTCTGTTAGGCAGATTTAGTTATGTTGCTTGGATAGATCATTGGTTATGAATAGCATTGCTTCAGGTGTTTTGGTAGGATAATAACAGAAAAAGCTTCAAATAAAAGGGACAACCACACTCTCGGTTTCACCTCATCCTTATTGGATCAGGGGCTGGAATTGAAGAAGCAGTGCTGCCCCAACAAAAACACTAGTTTGCTTGACCATGCAATCCTTGGTGTACTATTTTCCTTTGCAGAAATTAGTTATGGGTTTAGAGCTTTGAAATGTTTCTTTGCATAGTTGATGTACATGGTTTTCTTTCCAATAAAGCTATTGTTCATTCATGCTTTTGATAGGTAGACTAGATTAGCTAGGACTTTGATCATTTGCAAGACTTTGTTGATGCGGTTGAAGTACATCGTGCAGGGAATCTCCACCACTCTTTCATCCACCTAAAACGTCATCTGAGCCACCTGTTCCATCTCTTAGCTGGGTTCCTCGTCTCCCATCTGTCCTTTTTTTCCACGTAACCCTACCTTCTTGCTCAATCATTGCCTTAGCCTTCTTCAAGCCAAGTCAGCCTTCTACACCTTCTCACCACTCCACCCACCAGTCTCTAGGTCACTCTAAGACCCTATCCTACCTCCATATCCATTCATGCATCTTCCCTCACTCACCCATCCTCTAAAAACAATTTTCAAACATCTTGTAGAAATTTCTAACATCCTGTAGAAATTCCCGAACATCCTATAAAAACCCCTGCAAACTTTCTGTGGAAGCTCACAAATGAGGTTTCTTGATAGCCAAACTTTGTGAAACTCTCTGGAAGGGTGTTAGGGACTCCTTAGACCCTCTTTGAACCTTCCCAACCTTTTCCAAGCATTTCTCCTCCTTGATCCACCCCTGCACAGTAAAGCATAGTGAAAGCATATGCATGATGAAATTGACAACTTAATCCAAAAATACAAAAAGATGTTTTCTTAGGACAAAGGTAGTCTAGGCACATGTATTTTACCTTCATAGAAGTAATGGCATCTCTTTCAGTGGTTTGCATTCTCATTTTTGCATAAGTAGGACTAGCTGGTAGAATTAGGGTTTGTTAGGCTTTGCATTTCTTTTTGGCTTTCAGTTTCTTTCCGTAAGTAGATTAGCTTCCTTTGAGTTAGCTTTCATCCATAAGTTAAAAATCTTCTTCTAAGAGCTCATAGAAGCTCCTAGCGGACTTGTGCCAGCTAACCAAGTGACAACTGCGGCAAGAGCTAGTACTTGTGCATACAGCACCGTCGCTTCCAAGTTTGTTACGAACTACCGGGTTGATAAAATTAAAGAAGGGAGTCCCAGGAGTTGCAGCATTATTGCTGCAATACTAGGGTCCACCATCTTTTTGGCGCCGTTGCCGAGGAAGCGTCAGAGTATTGGTGATTGTTGCTTTTCTTCTATTTTCTCCTACAACCTTCTGCTGAGTAGTTTATTTCATTTCCATTCTGCAATTTCATTTCTGCAAAAGTAGAATAGACATTTCCTGCTTTCATAGATTAGCATTTCAATTTTGCAATTTCAATTATGCAAAGTAGCTTAGCATTTCAATTCTGCAATTTCAATTTTGCAAGCGTAGACTAGCATTTCATTCCTGCAATTTCATTTGAGCAAAATAGATTAGTCATTTCCTGCTTTCATTTCAATTCTTCATTTCCATTTCAGCAAGATAGTTAGTTGTAGTTCAATCTATTTTAGTTTTGCAGGTACCAGCAGAAAAAAAACAAAAGCGATCAAAAAAGTCTTTCCATTTCATGCCTCGTAGGAACAGAGATAAAATCAGCAAATTCTTACCCAACACCCCCACCACATCACTGAGTCAACCTTCTCTCTTCTCTGGTGACAGTGAGCCAGAAGAACCTATAGGTGAACCTCCTGAGACATACGAAGATCCTATAACAGAAGAAGAGTTAGGGAACACTCCATCTGAAGCCATGGCTGAAAACTGAAACGGTAGAAGAGAATACGAGAGAATAGAGGGTGCCTTTCCCTTCCGAGAGACCAATGGAGACATGAAAATGAAAAACATAAGTCCCTCTGCTCTACCTCACTTCCATGGACTGACTACTGAGGACCTTGATACCTTCCTGTTTGAGTTTGCTGTCCTTTGTCAAACTTATGACTATGCTGAGGATGAGAAAAAGCTGAAACTCTTTCCCTCTACCCTCAAGGACGCGACATTACGCTGGTTCATGGGGTTACCTGGAAATGGAAATCAAAATCTAAGTGTGGGGTCCTTAGTGAGTTATTGGAGTGATCAATATAATGCATGCAAAATAATTGAATTGCACATACATATTCACTATGGGGGTGTTATGTAACATCCATCATTCTTTTGGCCAAGTGGGGCGGCAACGACCCAACCCCCATTTTCCCTGAAAGAAACCCATCGAGGGTATTTTAAATTATTATTGATATATGAGTTAAACATAAATACAATTAAAAAACATCTAGTAAAGCAACATAATCCATAAGAGTTCAATAATAAATAAGACTTAGTGGAAACCAAATTTGACAATTATGAACATCACATTGTTTTTAATCATTTGGAATAGGTCTTTCAAAATTTTAATTTAATTACCAATAACTATTAGGTATATGGTAGGGCCTCCACTAAATATTCTAGAATAATTTTAAGTAGTATAAGGAAATCAAAGGTTGAGATTTATCTTCAAAGTAGTTACACCATTTTTTCCTTTTTAATTAAATTGATTAATTTAAAGAAATATCATATGAAGAAGTGTCATATGAAATGAGTTATGGTTTCTTGGGAATGTGGTATTGATAAGTAATGGTATTGGCCCATGGTATTGTAACAAGGCCTATTTACAAATTAAGAATCTTTATGAGAAAGTGGAGGTGAATCTCCATGGTTAAAATTCTTGTTACATATTTGCATATATGTTTAACTTATACATTAATTATTTTTAATAATAATAATAATAAATTTTCATGATTTTTTTAATTTTACCAATGTGAAATGTATTATAAAACAAATGTTGCATGGCAACCTAGTCACTAACATTGACATTGAAAGTAAGGAGTAGGTTGTTAGAAAATTTGCATATATAAGTTGGTAGCATGATACATATAAAGCATACAATGAAATATTTAAACTAATATTAATATAATATTCAGAAGATTAATATATATCTTTCACATAAGTAAGATAACAAAAAATGATAAATATTTTGATTCAATTACTAAGTAGTAACTTTGGTACCAATTGTTCAAATCACATTTACATTATTACAAAATTGACGTCACATTCATATATATATGAATTACAAATTTTTTAGTACAATGCACAATTACATAGTGTTGGTCAATTTGGCATGGTGCTTAACATGATACTAGAGTTTTGCAGAGACTAACAATGAAAATTGTGAGGGCTTTTTCATGGGTTTGTTTTGGCCTAAGCATTTAAACATTGACCATATCCTAACTTGTTGTTGTTGTTTTGAAAAAGAGATGAAGACACAATTTTTATTAATGTTTCTTTAGGAATTCAAGCAGAGTGGAGAAGAACTAATTTCTTATTATATGATATGTTCATTGTAAAATTGAGGATTTCAATAGATGCCAAAATTACAAGGACTAGTCAAAATCAAGAGTAAAATAGAAATGAAATAAGAATGTATCCTCTATTTGAATTACATATAAATTAGTTAGACAATTGAATAATAAAGAATAAAAGTAGTATACATATAAGAAGTCATTCTTTGTTATTGTTAATTTACATGGATGATGTTGTGTTATTAAGAAATCTTAAAGATGCTTGTGATAAAAATATAATCATTTCATATAATAGTGACATTTTCTTCTTAGTAATAACAACAATTTTATATAGTTTTTATTTGAGCTATAGAGTTATTTAAAGAATCCAAGGTTATCTATTCTATAAATAGTAAATTAAAAAAATAGTAACAATAACAATTTTATATAGTTATTATATGGGTTATAGAATTAGTTTAAGAATCATAGAAAGAAGGTTGAAAAATATTGACAAATTTATATTACTTATGTATTAAAATACAAATTGGTTACAAAACATTAATTTATTATAATATATTATCAAATTTAATCATAAAATATAAATAAATACAAATACAAAATATTTACTGAAATAAAAATTAAACAAAGGTTGTGTTCCTCACACAAAATGTTAGAAAATCTATAAAAAAATCTCAACTAATAATACATCGAAAAGACAATTTATATACATAAAAATATGTACCTTACAAAAAATTGAGAAAGCTAATTGTAATGAAACATGGTGGTATTCATGAAAAAATAAAATGAAAAAACTCAATACAAATATAAACATTTTTTCTTCTCAATATCACATAGCTTTAATCTATATATCCATAGAGTGCATAATGTTTGTCCCACTCCATAATCTTATTTGTGAATATAAACTGATTGGATATTAATATTGCATTTTGGACGTAAAGTAATGATCGATTAAAATGTCTATATGTCTATGAGTCGTTGCAGCTAAAATACTCCACTTCTTTACCATTCCCTAACTACATTGTTTAAAAACAAAGTCAAGGCAAGGCAAGGCAAGGCAATTGAAACAAGAAGAATCGGAAACAACCAAATAAATATTTATTACTATGAAATGTTCGTATTAAAAAGTTGATATACATTTATTTTGTAATGACTTCTTGAAAACACAATTTTCAAAAATATGATTTAAAATTGTTAATAAATTTCTAAAAAATCTATTTTTTTCTTATTTAAAAATTAAATAAAAAAATTGTATACTATTTCATAAAAATAAATAAATTAATATATAGTAATGAAGAAAAATATCTATTTTGTATATAAAATAGTATGAAATTTTTAATACCCTAATAATAATAATAATGATTTATTATTAATGATGCAACATATTTAAATATTAAAAAATATCATTTATTATTTTTGACTATTCAATGATATATAAAAAAATAACCAATTCATGTACTATTCTATATATTATTCTAGATAAAAAATGTAATTATTAGGGATATTCATGTACTATTCTATATATTATTCTAGATAAAAAATGTAATTATTAGGGATTCAAAATACATTGGTGTATAAATTTTTGTCCATACAATTTTGATTGAAAAGAACAATATTAATTATAATAAACATAAAATGTAATGAAAAAATAAAATCTATAATTAATCTGGTTTAAATTGAAGCTATATAAGACAAGACACATTTTGATTGAAAAGAACAATATCAATTATAATAAACATACAATGTAATGAAAAAATAAAATCTATAATTAATCTGGTTTAAATTGAAGCTATATAAGACAAGACACATTGTTGAGGCATAAAAAAATGGAATTTTCAACGTTTAAATTTTTAGAACTTAATTATTATTAGTCCCTGCCTGGGACTATTAGCGATCGATAGATCGTTGACCGCCCGTTAATTCATTCGTTGACCATGTTTTCTTTTGCGTTATCATTGTTTAACCAAAGTTTTAAAATGACAATTATCGTCTATCAAAATTTTAAACCAAAGTTTTTGGCTGGGCAAGAAAGGACCTCTTATTGCCGGCTTCACTTATACCAATGCAAAAATGTGGTGACAAGTTATAGTTTATCCAAAGTCTTGAAAATTGTAGTGACACACATAAAACTTAGGCGCATGCAAAGTTTTTTTATATAGCTGACACCTCTCACCTCTCAGGCAGCTCGCTACCACCGTCTGCCACCTCTTACCACTGCAACGCCACATTATTTATTTGTTGTCCATCGACCCACTTGAGAGTACGTGAGGTGAGGTTTTCCTTTCTCCTGTAACAGGGGCTTAGCTTTTACAGAGATTCAAAATCCATTGAATGTGTTGCAGAGCTTGAAGGTCTGGAAGAGCCATGGCCTCCCACCCTGCCTACAGGTGCAGAGCAAAGAAATTTCAAATCAGGTCTGCTCTCTATCCTGTACCTATGAAATTTCTTGTTTAAAAACGTGTCATGAATTTTTACAAGTTTCTTTATGGTTTGCAGCAGGCAGTCTTTGGCGATCAAACAGTGGCATTGAACGAAAGCTAACGTATGCACCCTTTCCTTTTTCCCACATATTATATTTATTTTCCATCTCTGAATGTTAACAAAGTTACAACGCCATTCAAATTGTAAATTCTTAGGGGGCTGTTATACATTCTCTTCCTTTCCATGACATCATACTTTTCAATTTTCTTCTACAGGTCCTCTGAAGGAACAAGTAGCCTTCAAAGCTGTAGGAGTAATTCGGCACCAGAACCCGATTTCTCCAGATATGGGTCATCTGTGATGAACACCACAAATCAAGGTATCTTTTAAACATTTCAATCTCATGCGGTGATAATCAGTTTACCGATTCACCATTGTAAAAAAAGAAAGGTAAAGATAATCAGTAGTTGGTCATTTGCTTGAGACTCTACAGAATGTCTGATCTAGCCTTAGTACTTGAGAATCTTAGGTCTCCAAACTAATGTCTTACGTTATGGTTACAGCTTCATTAAAACGTGCAAATTCTTGGTCATTTGACGACAAATTACTTGTGCGATCGCTTTATAAGGTAAAATTAGAAGCTAAACTAGTGGGAATTCTGAACCATTGAATCATTTGTAATTTCAGTGCTTGTTCAACACTTCCTAATATTTCCCTCCAACTTTTATCAAGATAGTAAAAGAGTTTCCTTGATAGTAAACTTATGAAGATTGAAAAGAAATATGTCAAGAGAAACTGCATAATTTAACATTTTAGAATTACAAAGATTGAAAAGAAATGTATTGAAAGAAGATACAAATGTTACAAATTTATTGCACTTTTTGTTCTTATGTATTTTGACACTAAACGAGTGATATGTAACCAACTAAGAACTACAAGTTGAGGAAGATGGCTTTTTTTAAAGAGAACCTATATTTAAAAATCACAGGTCAGACCCATTTAAATTCATTTTTTTGAATCAATGTCAAATATGTAGACAACCTAACACATCGATCACGAACAAGGAACTAGAAGATATGCACGAAATAAAGCATACACCTATAAGTTTATTTTATGCGATTTTTGACAAATTGATTTGAAAATTAAATAAATAAATTTTATGAACTTTGTTACAAAAGTTTTGAACTGATAATGACTACAGTATGATTGAGGTTGTCACATTATCTCTTTGGCTTGTGAGTTCTGCACTTACCAACTGTGATTGAGGAAGTTACTTTATCATATTTAAAGCAAAATATAAATACTTTTGCGAAATATTTGGCTGGGTAGCAAATGAATTTGATTATAATACTAGAGCGTATTCAAACTTCCCATATGAGTAATTGTAAAGATTTTTTAGAAACTAATGATATGACACTTTTTATTTGGCAATGATTTTGCTTCTCTGGCAGGTAGACTCCAACCCTTTCAGGGATATCGTGATTGTGGTAGTGATGTAGCATTATTTATCATTCTAGACATGCAGTTGTCTAAGAGCTAGTTGAGTTCAGGATTAACCCGGGTTCAGGGTTAAGTCTTGTCTAAGAGTTAGTTGAGTTCAGGATTAACGAGGGTTCAGGGTTAAGTCTTGTAATGTTGTACATTCAAAAGAGACAGAGGTAAAGCCTTAAAGCCTTTTGGTATGCATAAAGGACTAGAAGCAGGCAGCTGGTAAAGTTGTGGGCTCCACGGCAGTCTACGTGTTTGAAATATGTTTTATGTAAGTAGTTAAAACTCCGTACTCTTGTAGGTGTCGATTTCGATTCCATGGAAGACAGACCTAAAGTTACAGTTTAATGAAAACTCGAAGACGATATAGTTAATGTGATCTGCGCTCGAGTGCTTGCAAAGTTCTTATTGTGAGCTCTAACTATTTGTTTTCTTGAAGGATCGTTTTGAAAAGATATATTGTGTAGCAGATGGGACGATGGAAATGCAAGTGAACGACGTAAACTGTGATTATGTGCTATTTATTTTGTAAAATATCGAAATAACGGTTCCGAATCTGTGCGATAATGTTAATTTTTGCTTCTGCATAAGGCTAGCATGTGAAGTCGTATGTTCTGTTGAAACAATAAAAATATTGGTAGATAATCTCAGGAACACTGAGATTGCCAGTTATTTATGATAAGTCTCTACGCAGTGTTTTAAAATATTAGTTATAATATTGTACAGTACTAATTTAAATGCTTGTTCGCTGATTTCAATGTCCAGATGAAATCTTTATAATAGTTCCTAGGAGATCACTGATGTAAATCCTCGGTTGCTGATTCCAACGTCAGATAAAATCGTCACGATAGTTTTTAAGAGAAACTTATTTTATAAGAATTAGTCACATGGAGTCATTATTACATATACTGGTCAATAATCTTCTATACAAAATACTTTGGCTCTTGATATTACTGCCAATCGATTTAAAGATCAGCTTTTGTGCGATAAATATTGTGAATTTGATGACTCGGTCCATTTCCGTGCGAATTGCTATTATTCATCATTTGCCATAGAAACAATTCTGGACTTTTTACTTACAGTAAATTATTATATTTTACTAATAATTAGTGTAGATTTATTTTTCAGATTTTCATTAGTTTACACTTTGATGAATTTGGTACCATCAATATCATTCTCCAGAGACATGTATTTTCTATGTATACCTATTTCTTTATTTTTAATCATTTCTTAAGAATCTTGCGGCGTAAATGTGAATGTGCTAATAAAAAGGTTGTTTAAGGTTGCTTTCTTGAAAGTGAAACTAGAATATTTGACATTTTGTGGAACACCTGCAAACCCATCTTCGTTAGACAGTGAATGCTTTAGATTTTACTTTGATCCGGATTAATTTCCTTGGGAACACTGTGGATGCTGTTGAATTCCACAATTACTCTGTCTAGTCTCTGTAAAACTGATTTATGACCCCTGAAATATGCATGTGGTTTGTAGTATGTAGGAATTGAACACTTCCGACGTAAAATTATGTTACCTTAATGTGCATGTTGCATAGTGGTTAACTATCATAGTGTTACGTAAAGCACCTAATATTGTCCAAAAGTTTTAACGTGGTATGCATACTGGCGTGAATAGTCACATATCCAAAAATACAGCAAAACGCTCTGCTGTTTCTGCACCCAATTTACAATTTTGGATTTTTTTTTCTTTAGATCCGCGACTGTTTTTCTCCCTTGCTCCAATGCAACTCCGCTCCTTACAACGTTGCAAATTCAAGTTTTCTGTAAGTCTTGCAAGTAATAGGGTCGTATTGTACAATGCAAGACGCATAAGCTTTGGTAGGTGTATGATTCTTCTCAGAAATGTACGGATTGCGAAAGCATGGTCACGTTTATAAAATTCCGAGCTATTTATAGCCATTGTCACAGAACACCTGTTATGAAGATTATAAATCATAAAATAGTTGGGGAAAATTCATCAATTACGCGTGACTTAGGGAAGCGGATCATCGTGGGCCTGTGGGCGTAGGTTTAACCAGTTCATATTTTCATAGCAAAAACTTTACCACGTTCCGGAGTTACTGTCGATCAGGTTATCACTTAGGGTTTTTATGTATGCTCGACATTTCTCCAACACGATGGACCTTGTGATCAGGTCATTATTTAGGGTTTTACTCATGCAGCATGTATATAAAGGTGGTTGGGCCGTAGGTAAGATATTTTTGAGGATATGGTTTAAAAGTTAGATGGGGAAGTTTAATTTTAAGTAAAACCATTTATATTTAAGAACAATTTTAAAAATGATTGCTTCGGTAAAAAAAATTCAGCTTCTATTAAAGCTATAAAGCCCTTGCTGTTCATCAATTTGATAGTAATTTTTATAATCAAAATGAAAAGAAATATTATTAATTAATTGTATTTATTGTTGTAGTTGTGCATTTATATAATCTATATATATTAATTAAATTTACTATGTCATTGTGCAAAAGTATATAATATTTAAAGTTTATGATATTTGAATTTACAATATTACGGTTTTTGCAATTTGCTGCAGACCCCGGGAGGGACTATAGCCACGACAGTGGCTCCTTGTTGTTTGATGTTGTATTCAAGAGTGACTTCTAATAACACATTTCAAAGAAATTTTTAAAACTTAATTATTACCGTTTGTTTGTTCGTATTCAAGAGTGATTTCTAATAACACAATTCAAAGAATTTTGGTGGTAACAATGTATATATCTTTTTTTTTAATGACCATATTTCAAGCCACTCCTTCCCATTTCCAAGCGCAACATCACCAAAATTAATTTAATTTTAGAAAAGTTTTATTTGGTATTGGATTTATTTACAAAATTACAAAAATATCTTTGAAAATGTTGAACTAATGGAGCTAGTGTTTAATGTGATAATGAAATTAAACCCACCCGCCCTTGGATTTATTTACAAAATTACAAAATATTTTTAAAAGGTGGAACTAGTGGAGCTAGTGTTTAATCTGATAATGAAATGAAACCCACCTGCCTTATATAAAACCAGTAATTCAATAGCTTTTCCATTGTCCTTTGCATAAAGATGAAAAACAACAAAATATTGGATACTATTATTACATTAAATACAATTATTTCATAACTGTAAGAAACTAGTAGTTACAACATGTTTCCAAAAACTTCAACCCACATCCCCACACAACAAATTTACCAAACCACTAAAAAAAAAATTCTCTTAACATTATTATATATATAATAACTTATAATAAAGAATAAATAAAATAAGATACTATTATTAATTATTTTATTCTTTGTTATAAAATAAAATTAAACTCAATTTAAAAAAATTATAACTCTATGACATTAATCCACATGTCAATGTAAGATACCAAAATCCATAACTTAATCATGTAACAACATTGGGGATTATTGATGGGTAAGTGCAAAATTTAAATTACATGCATAATTATATTTCAAACAAATACAATTTTTCTGAGATCATGACAAAATTGGTTTGACAACATATTGATAAACAATATAAAACAAAATTTCTTATAGTTTGAAATGTGCCATAAACTAGATTTTATAGATTGTATTCCATATAAAAGAAAGAAAGCGTCAACAGGTAGAAGACTACTACAAAGTTTCAAGATTTGCAGCCCCATAACCAAAAGTTTAGGCAACTCCCTAATTTTCAAATTTACAAGAAGTTTATGTTCGAGATGGAAGACTTCCAAAATTATTTTGCATTATGGTACAATTTTGTGTGCATTTATGTACTAAACAAATTAAACAAATTAGGCTAAGAAAGTACAAATGCAAGCTTGATTTCTAAATTCTGCTCCTAAGTAGGTTAAAGGTGACAAAATCCAATACTACATAATATAACTATCCATACGACCTAACACAAAGAACTAAAAAACAATTACATTAATGAAATGATGTACCCTTGTGATGAAATTGTATTATTAATTCCTTTCAATTATAGGTAATATGATTATAATTTACTTAAATATATTTTTAGTTTAGTTTTAAATGTGGTTTACATATTATTTTAGTTTTATTTTTTTTCTTTTTGTTACTTCATTTTTTTATAATAATTTAGTTTAGTTTAACTTCATAACTTTATATTGATTCTTAATGTATATACTTTTATATTATTACATTTTAGCTTGTAGTTTAGTTTGAATGATTCATCTTTTTACTTTATTTTTTTAGTTTGGTTGTATTATTAATTTCATTCAATTTTAGTTAATATAATTATAATTTAGACTTTAATTATTCTAATTTAGTTTTAAATGTGGTTTAGTTATTACTTTAGTTTTATTTTAATTACTTTTAATTTCTAGTTTAGTTGTGTTACTAATTTTTATATAATAATTTAGTTTAGTGTAACTTCATAGTTTTATTAATCCCTTTCTCTTGGGTTTATTAGTCCCTTGAGTTATAATATTATTAGTTCCTTGGGTTTATTAATACCTTGGGTTTATAATAATCAATAATCCCTTCGGTTTATCAATCACTTTGATTTATAATATTAATCCCTAATATGTATAATAATATAATTAAAATTTATAATCATAGGGTTTACATTAATAATATTTGGTTTGATATATTAATCATATGGTTTAAAATACTAATCTTAGGGTTTAATATTAATTCTAGGGTTTATAATCCTTGTGGATTATAATATTAATCCTAGGCTTGAATACTAATCCCTTAGGTTTATAATCCATTGGTTTTATAATATTAATATTAGGGTTCATATTTCTTGGGTTTAATATTAATGCCAAGGTTTATAATATTGACCCTAGTGTTTAATATTAATCCCTTGAGTTTATAACCCCTTGGGTTTATAATATTTATCCAGTGGATTTATAATATTGATCTATTAGGTTTATTAATCCATAGGGTTTATAATCTCAATGTTTATAATCATAGCATTTATATATTAATTCCTTGGGTTTATAATCTTAAGGTTTATAATCATAGGGTTTATAATATTAATCATAGGGTGTCTAATCCCTTGGGTTTATAATATTAATCCAAGGGTTTATAATCCCTTGGGTTTATGACATAAATCATAGGGTTTACTATTATTCCCTTAAATTTATAATTTTAATCCCTTTATTAATCCCTTGAGTTTATAATATTATTAGTCCTTTGGGTTTATTAACCCCTTTGATTTATAATATCAATAATCTCTTGGGTTTATAATATTAATCCCTAATATGCATAATAATATATTAGGGTTTCTACTCTTAGGATTTATATTAATAATATTGGTTTGATATATTAATCTTATGATTTATAATATTAATCCCTTGAGTTTACAATATTAATAAACGGTTGGGTTTATTAAACCCTTGGGTTTATAATATTAATCACTAGAATTTATAATATTAATTCTTTGGGTTTATAACATTTATCCCTTGGGTTTATAATATTAATAATTACTTAGTGCTATAATTACGTCATAAGACGTTTCCCTCTGAAATGAACTCCCCCAAATGCCTTTATGTCCTTAGACGATTCAACAATAATCTGCTGTCCAATTTATTAAAAAACATTAAAAAAACCTTAACGTAATTAGTTAATAGTTAATTAAAAAAAATTAATTAATTTTCATTTTCATTCTATTACCTTACCCAACCATTTTGTTACCCAACCCAACCCAACTCGTCTGTCTACCCAGCCGGTTCGTCGTGCGTGAGGATAACTGCGTTTGATGCAGAGGAGGGTGGGGGATGTGCAGAGGAGGGTGCGTTTGATGCAAATGAGGGAGGGGGATGTGCAAAGGAGGGTAAATTTGATGTAGAGAAGGGTAGGGGACAGGTAGAGGAGGGCGCATGCAAATACTTTTGCTGCAGGAGGATTGTTGCAGGAGGATGGTGAGGGCTGCGGAGGATGGGGGGCCTTCTTCTTGGCTACACGAGGATGACGAGGGCCGCGTAGGCTATTTTTTCTGCAAGAGGAGGAGGGACAGGAGGATGAGGATGGCTGCAACTAGAATTAATCAGATGGTAGTTTTGGCCTGCATCTGAATCTGGAGGCCTCTGCATCATAACTGGTTATGGTGGTAGTTATTAGGTTATGTATACATTCTGGGTTTACTATTCTTATTTCTCATCTCATTTTTTGCTTCCTATTGCCTTACTATTGTCAACCACTGTTCCATTTTGCTTATATACATTGTTGTTCCTGAGAACCTGTAGCTTAGCTGAATGGAGTGTTTTCTTGTCCTGTTTATTTAAAATTTTGTTATTTTGTTGTTTTAAACCATTGAAATTCAATATTGCACATAAGGTTGCCACTCGGTCCTTTTCCTGGTTGTGGGTGTTTTTATGTGGCTTATTTAAACAATGTTTGCAATATTCGAGGCTCAAGTTAAATGCCTTTTTTTAGGATTGTAAATATTTTATGGAAATCAAGGCTTAGGTTAATTGTTTCTATTTTGTAGGATTGATTCTACTCTGCCTCAGGACAAAGCTCAAGTTCTTCAGCGTATTAGGAATTGGAAAGGTATTACAAGATACCTATTGATAAGCTTCCCTCTTCACCTGAAAGCATGTGCCTATACTCACAACAAGCTAGAAATAACAAACAAAACTAAATAGGTGTGTGTTTCATTTCCAACCTAACACATTTTATATTTACTAGTTGTGGGTTTTTTTATGCGGGTTATTTAAAAAATGTTTACAATATTTTCTATGAGTTCGGTTTCTCTCAGGTTAATTGTTTTTGTTTTGTAGGATTGATTCTGCTCTGCCTCAGGACAAAGCTCCAGTTCTTTAGCGTATTAGGAATTGGAAAGGTATTACAAGATACCTGTTGATAAGCTTCCCTCTTCACCTAAAATCCCGTGCCTTGCAACAAGGTAGAAACAACAAACAAAACTAAACAAGTGTGTGTTTCATTTCGAACCTAACACATTTTATATTTCCTCATTGTAGGTTTTTTTATGCAGGTTATTTAAACAATATTTTCAATATTTTCAATCAGTTCTCTTTTGTCTGTAAATTGTCTCCTCTAGAAGCCAGTAAGGGGATATTCAATGGCATTAGACTCACTCATACTTCCCCCATAACCGCCTTATAAGCAACATATCTAAGATTTTAAAGTAACTTATCTTTAGTTTCTGTTACTTCTTGAACAGTTGATTTGCCACTTATTGGATGACTTCAGACCAGCCAAGCTAATTCCTTACATACATGAATGGATTGATCTTCTCTAATTTGTTTTTCCTCGCCCACGGACTGTGTAGACTGTGCATGCCTTGTGTGGGTTATCTCTTCAACATGTCAAAAAATTCCCAAGCCAATGGGAGATCCAAGGTGAAACTATAGGCAAGCCACCCATTGTCACCTCAGTGGCCTTACCTCTTGAATTAAGGCTAAGAAGGGACTTCCTTACTTAAGGGGATATTTTCTAAGGTCGAATCTAGCTAGGATTGATAGGTAGAGATGAAAAATGCCATGAAGGTGTCGAACATATACTCAGATATGCAATGATAAATATCCATGAAATCAAATGGTTTGAATCTTCCATTTACCATTGTATTGCCAAAATGCCATCTGAAAGTCAGTGATATAAATTGTCTATTGTTGTTGTTTAAAGACAAAGAAGATAGTAGGGCAGAATTTGTATCATTCAATATTTATGTTTAATGGATTGAACTGCTCTTAGCACTGTTAATGGTTAGTCTGATGAGTTTCATATTACATTTGACAGTTCATAATTGAGAACGTTCCCTGCCTCGTATGGTTTAGATGCTAACAGTTTCAATATGTCCACCATTCAGTTCCCTTAAGGTTTTAAGATCAATGGCTGTAGAAACTGAGTTGTTGCACTATTGTTGAGTGTTGTTATTTTTGTTTCTCCAAACATTTTGACAAGTGGGGAAATCACAATGTCTTTCTTGATTGCCATAGTTGTTTGAGTCGACTCCAATATCTTCTTGGGTCGAATAAACTCCATTTGGTCTATTTTTCTCTTATTGGTTGACTTCAGACAAGTTAGGTCAATTCCTTACCTACTTGAATGGATTGATCTTCTCTAAGTTGTTTTTCCTCACCCACAGGCTGTGCAGACTATGCATGCCTTGTGTGGGTTATCTCTTCAACATATCAAAGGTCAAGGTTAACAACTGAATGCATGCAAACAACAACTGGGTATCTATATGGATGGATTTGGGAACCATACCCATTGTATATTAATGGCACAAAGATCTAATTTTAAGGTATTATGACCATTTTTGTCGATGCATGCATTTCACTTCAACAATGTTCCTTGCTATGTTCAGGTCGTTTAGAAGTTAGACCATTGTATAGGTTCATATGGTTAGAGGGTGTTTTTGGTTAATTTTTGATAATGGTACCACCTCATTGCATTAGTAACTAGGCACTACATATCTTTATATGTTCTTGACTACGCCTCAATGTATTTTCCTACAATTTCATTTTCTAATGAATTTACCAAAGATACCAAATATCTTGATCACACTTTAAGCGATATAGGTTATTTTATCAAACCTATAGAATTTGCCACTGATCCATCAAGGTATTTCTACAAAATGCCTAATGCTATTGTACAATATACTTACTCAATGCCCACGATTACATCATTAAACTATAGTTACATATAGTTATTGCCCACCAATATTAATAGCAAATTTTAAGGTATTAGGACCATTTTTGTTGATGCCTATCCTCCTCTCCTCTCTCTATGGGAGATGAGACCAAGAAAATTGATTGATAAGTTAGACTATGTAAATTATTTGTTTTAGGTGTAAAAGTTATAAGATTTAAATCTCTTCAACATGTCAATGGTCAAGCTTAACAACCCTTATAAGCAACATATCTAAATATTTTAAGGTGACTTACCTTTGGTTTTTGTTACTTCTTGAACCCTCTCCTAAGGAAAAATTCCCAAGCCAATGGGAGAGCCAAGGTGAAACTACAAGCAAGCCACCCACTGTCACCTCAGTGGCCTTGCGTCTCACTTTAAGGCTAAGAAGGGACTTCCCTAACTAAGGGGAGGTTTCCTAAGGTTGAAAATAGCTAGGATTGATAGGTAGAGATGAAAAATTCCAAACTCATTTTGACAAGTTAAGTGCTGGTTATTTCAATATTAGATATGCATAATAATATGAAGCTATAATAGGTGATCTCACTTGAATGGATTGTAGACATGTAAAACACCATGAAGGTGTGGAACATATACTCAGTTATGCAATGATAAATATCCATGAAATCAAATGATTTGAATCTTACATTTACCATTGTATTGCCAAAATTCCATCCGAAAGTCAGTGATATAAATTGTCTATTGCTGCTGTTTAAAGACAAAGAAGACAGTAGGGCAGAATTTGTATCATTTAATATTTATGTTTAATTGGACTGCACTTAGCACTGTTAATGGTTAGTATGATGAGTTTCATATTAAATTTGATATTTCATAATTGAGAATGTTCTCCGCCTCATATGGTTTAGATGCTAACAGTTTAAATATGTCCACCATTTAGTTCCCTTAAGGTTTTAAGATCAATGGCTATAGAAATTGAGTTGTTGCACCATTGTTTACTGTTGTTATTTTTGTTTCTCCAAACATTTTGACAAGTGGAGAAATCACAATGGATTTCTTGTTTTCCATAGTTGTCTGAGTTGACTCCAATATCTTCTTGGGTTGAATCAACTCCATTTGGTCGATTTGTCTCTTATTGGTTGACTTCAAACCAGCTAGGTAGATTCCTTACCTACTTGAATGGATTGATCTTCTCTAAGTTGTTTTTCCTCAGCCACGGGCTGTGCAAACTGTGCATGCCTTGTGTGGGTTATCTCTTCAATATTTCAAAGGTTAAAGTTAACAACTGAATCCACACAAACAAAAACTGGTTATCTATGTGAATGGATTTGGAAACTAGACCCATTGTATATTAATGGCACAAAGATCTAATTTTAAGGTATTAGGGCCATTTTTGTCAATGCATGCACTTCACTTCAACAATGTTCCTTGCTATGTTTAGGTTGTCTAGAAGTTAGAATATGGTATAGGTTCATATGGTTACAGGGTGTTTTTGGTCAATAGCTAAGTCAATTCCTTACCTACATGAACAGATTGATATTCGCTAATTTGTTTTTCCTCACCCACGGGCTATGTAGACTATGCATGCCTTGTGTGGGTTCTCTCTTCAACATGTCAAAAAATTCCCAAGCCAACGGGAGAGCCAAGGTGCAACTACAGGAAAGCCAACCAATGTCACCTTAGTGGGCTTGCCTTTCACTTTAAGGCTAAGAAGGGACTTCCTTGCCTAAGGGGAGATTTGCTAAGGTCAAATCTAGCTAGGATTGATAGGTAGATATGAAAAATACCATGAAGGTGTTGAACATATACTCAGTTATCAATTGATAAATATCCATGAAATCAAATGATTTGAATCTTCCATTTACAATTGTATTGCCAAAATGCCATCTGAAAATAAAGGATATAAATTGTCTATTGCTACTGTTCAAAGACAAAGAAGACAGTAGGGCAGAATTTGCATCATTCAATATTTATGTTTAATGAATTGGACTACGCTTAGCACTGTTAATGGTTAGTATGATGAGTTTCATATTAAATTTGATAGTTCATAATTGAGAACGTTCTCTACCTCATATGGTTTAGATGCTAACAATTTCAATATGTCCACCATTCAATTCCCTTAAGGTTTTAAGATCAATGGTTGTAGAAACTGAGTTGTTGCACTATTGTTGAGTGTTGTTATTTTTGTTTCACCAAACATTTTGACAAGTGGGGAAATCACAATGCCTTTCTTGTTTTCCATAGCTGTCTGAGTCGACTCCAATATCTTCTTGGACTGAATCAACTCCATTTGGTCGATTAGTCTCTTATTGGTTGACTTCACATGAGCTAGGTCGATTCCTTACCTACTTGAATGGATTTATCTTCTCTAGGTTTCTTTTCCTCACCCATGAGCTGTGTAGACTGTGCATGCCTTGTGTGGGTTGTCTCTTCAACATGTCAAAGGTCAAGGTTAAAAACTAAATCCACACAAACAACAACTGGCTATCTATATGGATTGATTTGGGAACTAGACACATAGTATATTAATGGCACATAGATCTAATTCTAAGGTATTAGGACCATTTTTGTCGATGCATGCATTTCCCTTCAATAATTTTCCTTGCTGTGTTTAGGTTGTTTAGAAGTTAGAATGTTGTATAGGTTCATATGGTTACAAGGTGTTTTTGGTCAATTTTGGATAATGGTACCACCTCATTGCATTAGTAACTAGGCACTACATATGTTTATATGTTCTTGGCTACGCGTCAATGCATTGTCCTACAATTTCATTTTCTAATGCATTTACTAAGGATATCAAATAACTTGATCACACTTTAAGTGATATAGGTTGTTTTATCGAACCTATAGAATTTTCCACTTATCCATTAGGGTATTGCTATAAAATGCCTAATGCTATTGTACAATATACTTACTCAGTGCCCACCATTACATCATTAAACTATAGTTACTTATAGTTATTGCCCACCAATATTAATGGCATAGAGATATAATTTTAAGGTATTAGGACCATTTTTTTCGATGCCTATCCTCGTCTCCTCTCTCTATGGGAGATGAGACCAAGTAAATTGACTAATAAGTTAGACTATGTAAATTCTTTGTTTTTAGGTGTAAAATTTATAAGATTTAAATCTCTTCAACATGTCAAAGGTCAAGCTTAACAACCCTTATAAGAAACATATCTAAAGATTTTAAGGTGACTTACCTTTGGTTTCTATTACTTCTTGAACCCTCTCCTAAGGAAAAATTCCCAAGCCAATGGGAGAGCCAAGGTGGAACTACAGGAAAGCCACCCACTGTCACCTCAGTGGCTATGTCTCTTGCTTTAAGGCTATGAAGGGACTTCCTTAACTAAGGGGAGATTTCCTAAGGTCAAATCTAGCTAGGATTGATAGGTAGAGATGAAAAATTCTAAACTCATTTTGACAAGTTAAGTGGTGGTTATTTCAAGATTAGACATGCATAACAATGTGATGTTATAATAGGTGATCTCACTTGAATAGACTATAGAAATGTAAAACACCATGAAGGTGTCGAACATATACTCAGTTATGCAATGATAAATATCCATGAAATCAAATGCTTTGAATCTTCCATTTACCATTGTATTTCCGAAATGCCATCTGAAAGTTAGTGATATAAATTGTCTATTGCTGATGTTTAAAGACAAAGAAGAAAGTAGAGCAAAATTTGTATCATTCAATATTTATGTTTAATGGACTGGACTTCTCTTAGCACTATTAATGGTTAGTATGATGAGTTTCATATTACATTTGACAGTTCATAATTGAGAACGTTCTCTACCTCATATGCTTTAGATGCTAACGGTTTCAATATGTCCACCATTCAGTTCCCTTAAGGTTTTAAGATCAATGGCTGTAGAAACTGAGTTGTTGCACTATTGTTGGCTATTGCTATTTTTTTTCCTCCAAACATTTTGATAAGTGGGGAAATCACAATGCCTTTCTTGTTCAACATAGCTATCCGAGTCAACTCCAATATCTTCTTGGGTCGAATCAACTCCATCTGGTCGATTTGTCTCTTATCGGTTGAGTTCATACCAACTAGGTTGATTCCTTACCTACTTGAATGGATTGATCTTCTCTAAGTTGTTTTTCCTCACCCATGGGCTGTGTAGACTATGCATGCCTTGTGTGGGTTATCTCTTCAACATGTCAAAGGTCAAGGTTAGCAACTGAATCCATGCAAACAACAACTTGATATCTATATGGATTGATTTGGGAACCAAACCCATTGTATATTAATGGCACAGAGATCTAATTTTAAGGTATTAGGAACGTTTTTGTCCATGCATGCATTTCACTTCAACAATGTTCCTTGCTATGTTCAGGTTGTTTAGAAGTCAGAACATTGTATAGGTTCATATGGTTATAGGGTGTTTTTGGTCAATTTTGGATAATGGTACCACCTCATTGCATTAGTAACTAGGAAATACATATCTTTATATGTTCTTGACTACGCTACAAACATGGTCACAAGAGACCGTCACACATGGGACTAGAGGCCCACTTCAATGTCCATCAACCTATATCTCCCCTCATGATTAAGGCTTAAGCTCTTTAGTGGACACAAGTCTGTCTATCTTTCACTGGCTATGCAACTTAATGTTCCAGTGGCATCTATATTTGCCTACTTCCAATAAGATAATAATATCATTTTATGAATGTACATAAACAACCAAGGGTTAGGTCAATGGGAGTAGATAGTAAAGTACAAATTTTGATCAATCAGAAAAGAAAAATGCTACTCTATTAATCAGAGATCAAATTTTGGTACACACCATCTTATTTCATTGTGAGTGTCTCTTTGATGTATTTTCAACATGCTGCTAGATTTGAAAAGGAATATATGATAAATCAGAAAATATTATCGATGCTATATATCCTTTTTGAAATAATCTGAGACTCAATGTATTGTCCTACAATTTCATTTTCTAATGCATTTACTAAAGATATCAAATATCTTGATCACACTTTAAGCGATATAGGTTGTTTTATTAAACCTATAGAATTTGCCACTAATCCATCAAGGTATTGCTACAAAATGCCTAATGCTATTGTATAGTATACTTACTCAATGCCCACCATTACATCATTAAACTATAGTTACCTATAGTTACCGCCCACCAATATTAATGGCACAGAGATCTAATTTTAAGGTATTAGGACCATATTTATCGATGCATGCATTTCACTTCAACAATGTTCCTTGCTTTGTTTAGGTTGTTTAGAAGTTAGAATGTTGTATAGGTTCATATGGTTTTGGTTTCCTTAGATGGACTCATCAAAATAAGTTCTTTGAACATATACCAATTCTGTTTTTTCTCATCTCATATGCTTCCGAATAGGCTTCATAATATTCAATCATTGAGTTGAGCATGTGATCATCTATTTGTGGATCTTTGCCCAATTTATATTCTAAAAACACTAATGTTTAACTAAGGATCAAAGGAAATGAGGATCTATGGGCTATCCTCAGGAAAAAGCTCCAATTCAGTCTTGCTATGCCTCAGTTCTCCTATGCCTCAAGGTAAAGCTCCAATTATTTTTGAGATTCCCTCCGATGTCCTTTTTATCCATAACTCACTTGCATAAGCTGGGGAGACAACAACCCAACTTTTTCAAGTAGTTCTCCATGGGCATCAAATAAGAAAAGTAGCTAAAAACAAAGAGGTTGAAAAGGTTGTGTTTAGAAACTAGTTCAGAGGGGAAAAGGCTATAGCTTTGAAGATTCCTATTTTAAAAGATGGAAGAAAACAAAAATAGAATAATGGAAGTAGTCCTCCTTGAGTGTACAATACTTTAACAAATATATATACATATATATAGTTAACTTAAGAAACTTAGATTGAACCAATCACATTGATAGGGAAAGGGAATAGAAGACAGATATACATGGACGAGATCCAAATATGCACTATTGAACTCTTAAAGGCATGCTCATAATATTCAGTCATTGAGTTGAGCATGTGATCATCTATTTGTGGAAATCTACCCAATTTGTATTCTGAAAAGGATAAGATTTAAATCTCTTCAACATGTCAAAGGTCAAGGTTAACAACTGAATCCACACAAACAACAATTGGGTATCTATATGGATGGATTTGGGAACCAAACCCATTATACAATTCAGTATGTTTTACATATGGTACAAAAATTGACCTACTTTTATTTGATCAAACTATCAATGTCTAGAGGAGATTATTTATGCATGATGATATTGCTTTCATGAAAAGCAACACAACATTCAAAGAACATGGGAGTTTACTTAAATAGGTTTAGATTTAGAAACAGAACCTTGAACACTCTGTTTCCAATAATAACTAGGCACTACATATCTTTATATGGTTTGTGATTGTTCTTTGGGAGAACTGGATAGATTTTTGTCCAAATCTATCCCAGGTCATTTTTACACAATCACTATTGTAAATATTTTATGGACTTCTAAATGCTTTACTAGCTTCACAACTAATATGGGAATGTTTAACTAAGGATCAAAGAAAATGAGGACCTATGGGCTAATATTTGTACTGATTTGAGCATGGTTTCATCAATACTTTACAATATAATATGATTATATTATTGCTAAACTGTCACTCTCCTCTTGTTCCTCATAATTATTCTTTGTCTGTAAATTTTAGATGTCAATGAGAAGAAGCAAGAATTAAAGCTTGGATAAATCTACAGACTTCAAAAGATGAAGCTGAAACCAAAAAAGTTGAGGTATAAGGAGTGTGCCTATAAATATTTGTACGATATTTCGTCGAAGCAACATCTTTGTCTGCTACATAACAATTGAAAAATTGTCTTGGATAGATTAATAATTAGATTGTAGAGTACAGAAATTTGAAACACCATGCATTTGGCACAAATCTTACTTCTACTGAAAATAAATGTTGGTATGCATTGAATGACAGTTCTCCACTTTTCATTTCGTGGACACTATAGCATTTAGAACATATTTCGCAGCTTAGGTTTCAACCTTAATAGGAATTTTTCATACGAAATGTTTCTAACATGCGTAGGTTTATGAAATTTTCAATTTATAGTATTAAGTATGTTATGCCTGTCTGATTGTTTCTAACATGCGTAGCTTTCTGAAATTGTCAATTTATAGTTTTAACTATGTTTGAAAAAGAATGATCATATAGAACTTGTTGTCATAAATCTCTTCATTTTTATGTTTACAAGCCTAGATAACCACTCAATTAAAAAACAAATTGAACATGCTTCCTACCCTTTAGTTCATAAATTTTCATGTAGTTTTATAGGAATGTAATGAATGTTAAACATCTTACAAGAAGAAAACCACATTTTTGAGTTTTGTTTTGTATAGTACTTATTTTGTTATCTCTACTTTCAGAAAATGACAACAAACCTTATTGAGAATGCTATTTTCTCAATGCTATTTGGATCAAATCATATTCAACCATACCTACAAATTGTTGAACTTAAACCCATACAATCAATGAAAAATTCAACTCCACGATATCGCATTGCCATCTTTGATGGCACACATAAGAAACACCTTATGCTTCCAACATATTTCAATGACCTCGTACCTGTAGGAATTTACAGGGTAAGTTCCTCAGACAGAACACCAAAAGGACACCGCTCACAAACAGATCACAGATCAATACACCAGTATTTTGACGTGGTTAAAACCCTCAGAGAGGGAAACAGTCCACGGCCTGCGCAAACGTGGCTACTACAGGCAATTTATTAATAAAAGAATGAAAATTTACATAAGCTTCTCTCATGCACGGTTAACCTACAAATGACCCTCCATGCGCTTTAAATAGAATTCATGGACCAATCGGGTGTCAAGCCACGGATCAAGTGTCGGTAATACCGAGGAGAGAATGAACCGTCGGATCACTACATATCGTGACCGTCGGATTGTAAGTTACAAAATGTACAACGGTAAAGAAACACACTTTACCTAACTCTATACCTAACTCTATACTAGACCAAGTTGAACTTAACTATTTCCTATGTGTCGGAATATCCTAACATCCCCCCTTAAGAACAACTTGGGATAGGATTGAAGGATTTACAAATATGACACAATAGGAGAAGGAAGGAGGCACTAGAGCCTATCCCCCCTTAGTGACAACTTCCTGAACTCCAAGCATATATCGAAGTTTAGTGAACTTCGCCTCTGTGAAGATGTCTGCAACCTGATCATCTGTTGAACAATATTGCACTTCAAGAACATGGTCATGAATGAGCTTTCTGATGAAGTGCATGTGTAGTTCAATGTGTTTGCTGCGCTGATGCTGAACTGGATCTTTGCAAAGCTGAATGGCACTTTGATTATCACACCAAAGTGTAGTCGGATGCTGCTGCTCAAAGCCAAATTCTGATAGGATCTGACGAAGCCACAAGGCTTCCTTACTAGCTTCCACGGCACCACGATACTCTGCTTCTGCTGACGAAAGAGAAATGGCAGCCTGTTTCCTACAAGCCCATGTAATAGGTCCTGAACCAAGAGTGAAGACATAACCGGCAGTAGACTTCCGATCATCAGGGTCACCAGCCCAATCAGAATCAGTGAAACCAACTAATAGAGGAGTTGCTTTGGCACTGTAATGAATCCCAAACTGTATTGTACCTCGAACATAACGAAGTATTCTTTTAGCTGCTTTCCAATGACTTTCACGGGGGTTTTGCAAAAAACGAGCAAAAAGGCCAACAGCAAGGAAAGGTCAGGACGAGTATGGGTTAAATACAAGAGTTTTCCTACAAGTTGACGGTATAAGGTAGCATCAACTTCAGGAGAAGTACAAGAGACTGAAAGTTTGACTTCAGACTGAAAGGGAGAAGGAGCTGGCTTACAATCTTCCATGTGAAAATGACGAAGAATATCACAAGCATACTTGGACTGGGAAAGGGAAATACCCTCCTTGGATTGCAAGACTTGAAGACCGAGAAAATAGTGTAAATGTCCTAAGTCTGTCATTTCAAATTTCTTTTTAAGGCTGGACTTCACATGGTTTATAAGGATGGGATCACTACCAGTAAGAATAAGATCATCAACATAAAGAACAAGGATGATAAGAGAGTTTCCCACTGTCTTTGTGTAGACAGTATTGTCAGAATGACACCTAGAAAAGCCAGATTCTAAAAGAAAGTTATCCATTTTGGCATACCAAGCCCGAGGAGCTTGCTTGAGACCATAAAGAGATTTCTTAAGTCGACATACAAGGCTGGAGACTGTTTGGATGAAGCCAATGGGTTGTTCCATATAGATTTCTTCATGCAAGTCCCCATGCAAGAAGGCAGATTTAACATCCATCTGATGGACTTTCCATTTTAAAGAGGCAGCAAGGGAAAGAACAAGGCGGATAGAGTTCATTTTGGCAACAGGGGAGAAGGTTTCAGTGTAGTCAATGCCTTCAACCTGTGAAAAGCCCTTAGCAACAAGACGAGCTTTATGTTTACAACTGTCCCATCTGGTCCATACTTGGTTCTGTAAACCCATTTACATCTAACAAGTTTGCGTCCCTTTGGTAGAGGAACAAGATCCCATGTATCATTTGCCAACAATGAATGATATTCTTCATTCATAGCTGCTTCCCAAATGTGGATGGCCTGAAGCTTCTGCAAAAGTGTCAGGATCATGATTTACTGGAGCTTGAGCCAGTAAAGAAGAGGCTCTTTCAAACTGAGAACGTGTACGTCGCTGATCTGAAGGATCACCGGCAAGATCACCTGCTGCATCCCGAGTAGCACGGACCCATCTTGGAAGTTGAGGATCCTGAGAAGGTGGGGGAGGATTGTCATCCTCACTTTCATCATCTGAAGAAGAAATGTTTCAAAAGTAGAAGAGATAGGAAGAGGTGGCACATCCGCCGGACTAGGCTCGTAGGCCGATTTATTTTCATCAAATTTTACATCTCTTCTAATGATAACATTTTTGGACTTAAATGGAATAAGTCTATAACCTTTTACATCTTCAAAATATCCAACAAAAGTACATTCTCACTCTTAGGTTCTAAAGCTTTATGCTTTTCATCTGAAATATGGGCCCATGCTTCACTTCCAAAAACACGAAAGTGACTTACATCTGGTTTAATGGAACTCCAAGCTTCTTCTGGAGTGATATTCTTTAGAACCTTAGTAGGAGTGCGATTTATTATATAATTTGCACAATTAATTGCTTCGGCCCAAAAACTAAGACCGAGTCCTTTAGATTGCAGCATACAATTAGCCATTTCCTTTAAGGTGCGATTTTTCCTTTCAGCTACACCATTTTGTTGTGGAGTGTATGGAACAGTATGTTGCATTTGAATTCCATTTTCGGTGCAAAAGTTGATGAATGTGTTTTTAACATATTCTCCACCATTATCAGTTCTTAGCTTAAGAATTTGATGTCCAGATTGTTTTTCAACAAAGGCTTTGAAGGCCAAAAATGTGTTAAATACTTCGCTCTTGGGTTTTAAGAAGTATACCCAAGTGCGTCTGGAGAAATCATCAATGAAAGTTAAGAAATACTTGCAGCCAGAGAATGAAGCAACAGGAAATGGACCACACAAATCACTGTGAACAAGCTGTAAAGGGGCTGAGGCGTGCCAAGAGGCATGTTTTTCAAAACTGTCCCGATGATTTTTTCCGAGTACACATCCGGAACAAACACCATCTCTGCAAGATACCATAGGAAGACCTGTCACCATATTTTCTTTACATAGATGCTGAAGGGAGCGATAGTTTAAGTGACCAAATCGCTCATGCCAAAGTTTGCTCACTTCATCATTATGAGCAACAAATACTGAGGGAAGATTTGATGACCCAAAGTTGTGAAACTTATACAACCTTGTGGAATCATCAGCAATACCAGTAGCTAGAATCTGTTTAGGATCTCTTAGATCCTTGATTACAACATCATGAGGTGAAAATTCAACAATTTTACCTTCACCTGAATGAGTTATCTGATATACAGATAGAAGGTTGCTGGATAAGGTTGGAACACATAATACATCATTAAACTGACCATTGTCTAGATGAACAGTTCCAGTCCCTACAACATTAAGAGATCTATCATCACCAACATATATATTTTTGGTGTTACAATCATGTAAAGAAGAAAACATGGCTTTATTTTTGGCCATGTGATAAGAGGCTCCAGAATCAATGAGAATCTCTAATGATGGCCTTTTGAGTAGTGAACACTTCTCCCCCATGGATGATTTCGAAGGTTAGCACAGTAGATGGAGTATCCTCATTGGGAGGCGAGTCATCCTCTTTAGAATCATTCGTTTCTTTTTCCCCATCCCCAGCGGCCTGATCTTCTAATAGTTGGGTGACTATGACAGTCATGCTATGGAGCCACTGTGGGCAGGTCTTCTCAAAGTGTGAAGCCTGATGGAATATCCAGAAGTTGTCTCTTTCTAACGCCTCCACATTGAAGGTTGAGCTAGATGTTTGTGACACTTTAGGGGGGAGGTCGTTAGTATGCCAGAAAAAGGACTTAGGGGGTTTTTCTCCTCTCGAAGCTTCACTGGTTCTTCTCTTTAGCTCAGACACTTCAATACTCAATTATTTTAGGGATTTGGCTAGTCACTTGAAATCGAATGAATATTTGTCTTTGTCTATATTTTTACTTTGTGAGGCCTGATTCTTCTTCCCAGAGGGCTTTGTATCTTCACAGGACTCATGCTATAAGGTACCCATCGAAATAATATCCTTTTCAACTTCGAGCGTAATAGAAAAGTTCTCTACCAAGGTGAATTTTTATTTACATTTAGTGAACACAACAATATCCCTCGGTAGGCCCCTAGTGTAGAAGTCAACCGTGATGGAATCATCAAGGGCTATGTCGATAGGGAACTTATTCAAAATCGTGGTGAAACGTTCATTGAAATCTTTCACCTTCTCTTTCTTATGAAATTTTAGTTTGTTGAGCTCGATGAGGAGCATAAAGGTTGTCTTGTCTTCTAAGAATTTGTCTAGGAATGTTTTCCGAAACTCTTCCCAAGTGTGGATGGAAGCGACAGGCAGTGACCGATTCCAAGTGGCCACTTTATTTTCTAGACTTTGCAGGAATAAACGACATGCTACATCATTGTATTGGACCTTCATCATATGCAAAGCTAGGTAGAAATTGCTAATGTGGTCATCAACTAAGGTCCCTTTCTTAGGGTCAAACTTCAAGATGTGTTTCTTCGAATGGCGAGACATGCCATGGAGTATGCATATAATGATCAATGGGGATTAAGCCATCTGGGCCAATAGTGGTAGGTGGTGGTTTCCTCTAGGGATGAAAAGGAGGCGATGGTCATTGTCTTCTAGTTCATTATCTGTGTCTGATCCCTTGCTGGTGTGAGGGGGTCTCTTGCCTTCTCTACGAGCCAATCTGAGTGTTGGGTTGTGTTATATTCTTTCCATGACTAGCCCATGTAGTTAACCAAGGGGTTAGAAGGGAGGCAGAGCACTCCCTTCGCTGTGCCGATTGCATAACGGGAGGGGTCACAAGGGGTTTGAGGGGCGTAGGTAACCCCACTCTATGGGGTGTGGGGCAGTGCCCTGGAATTTCTTTTTTTGGACCCTATATTAGGTTGGGCGGACCTACCTATGGTTTTGTGCATGATTTTTCACACATGGTTTTGGATGCGATGGTTTTCGGTCCATGGTTTTGGACGCAATGGTTATTGGTCCATGGGGATGCTTCAGCATGTATAAATATGTACTATAACATTGAAAGGAACATAATGAAAAATCAAGCTGGTAGTCTCAGTTTTGGGATCAAGGGGAAAATCTCTATGTATATGGGTTTTATGTGTTATGCTCACACATTTTTTATTTTCTGTGTTTTAGAATTCGTATGAAGGTAATTTATGTATGGAGTTAAAACCTACATTTGGAAATAGAGTTGTTTTGGCTTCAAGGGGACACCTTTATTGCTGAGGGGTTTCGCGTGGGCCTATGGTAGACCTTGTTCAGTGGGAGATCTACGGGACCAATTTTGGTAGTGAGAGAAGATGGTGAGCAGTGGAAAGATAGAGATCAAGAAATTTAATGGTCAGATTTTTAAGTTGTGGAAACTCAAGATGGAGGATCTATTGGTGGATAAATATTAGTGGATCGTAGTAGATCTAGGTACTAAACCAATGGGAGTGTCTGATGAAGAATGGAAGAATTTGGATCGGAAGGCAAAGAGCACAATACGATGTGTCTCAAATTCATTATTGTTAAATGTATCAGGCGAAGCTACGATCAAGGATTTATGGGACAAGTTAGGGACTATGTACCAATCTAAGTCTCTAGTGAATAAACTATTCCTACAGAAAAAGTTGTATAACCTGAGGGTGAAAGATGGAGACTCGGTGACAGAGCATATGAATGTGTTTAATACTGTGGTAAGTCAGTTATCGTCTGTTGATATCAAAATTTTAGATGAAGATAAGTGCATTAGTTTTTTGTGTTCTCCACCAGATTCATGGGATAGTCTGCTTATTGCAATAGGTAGCAATACAAATGCCTTGCGGTTAGATGAAATAGTCTCATCCTTGCTGATGGAGGAGATGAGATGGAAAAATATGGAGAGCTAGAATGGTGATGCCCTGTCCGTATGAGGATAGTGCGAGAACAGAAACAAAAATAAGTCATCGAGTGGGAGATCTAAATTTGGAGGGAGATCTAAATCTCCAGGAAGACCTGTAAAGGTGGTGGGCTGGAAATGCGGAAAGGAAGGGCACTACACAAGGGACTCTAAATCTAAAGCTCCTAACAAAGGAAAGGGATCTGATGATGCTCCTTCTGTAGAGGTGAAAACCACCTCAGATGAAGGTGGGGATGTGTACTTAGATTCTTCAAGTACACATGTAGATCATCAGACATGGTTGATTGAATCAGGTGCATCCTTTCACTTCACTCCCCAAAGAGAGTGGTTCTGCAAGTATGAGAAATACGATGGTGGTGATGTCTTCTTAGGGGATGATAGGAAGGCTATAATCATTGGTTGTGGAAAAGTAAAGTTGAAGTTGCAAGGTGGAAGGGTTAGAACACTTCCAGGTGTTCTACATATTCCTGCATTGGCCAGAAATCGTTTTTTTGTAAGCCAACTAGATGATGCAAGTGTAGAAACAATGTTCGAGAAGGATACCCAGAAAATGGTTTGTGGAGCACCAGTATTGATGGGAGGAGTTCAGATTGGAACTTTGTACAAGCTGCAAGGTAGCACTGTTATTGATGGGTGCAATAGTTCTGTTGTTCCTGAAAGTGGAGCAAAAAATCTAGTGGTCTCTGGAGAGAAGATCATGCTGTGGAATCAAAGGCTTGCACATATTGGAGAGAAGGAACTTCGAATACTTCATGGTACATGTATGATAGAAGGTATGAGTAATATCTCTCTAGATTTTGATTTCTTCGAAAATTGTATATGGGAAGCAGAATCGGGTGAGTTTCTCCTCTGATCGTAAGAGGGTGAAACAAATGTTAGATCATGTGTACAGTGATGTGTTTGGACCTGTGAAGGTTCCATCACTAGGTAAGTTTGTGTACTATGTATCATTTATAGATGACTTTTCAAGGACTACATGGATATATTTCCTTAAGAAGTAATCTATAGTCTTTGACAGATTTAAGAATTTAAGGCTCTGGTGAAAAACCAGACAGAGAAGAAGATAAAGGTGTTGAGGGAAAATAATGGAGGAGAGTATTGCACTAAGGAATTTGAAGAATTGTGTAAGAATTTTGGTATAGCACGGTAGAAGACTACTCCATATACACCTCAAAAAATTGGAGTTGCAGAAAGAATGAACAAGACATTGATGGAAAGGGAAAGAAGCATGCTTAGTGGTACTGGGTTAGGATAGGAATTCTGGGTAGAGGCAATGGAGACAACATGTTACCTAATCAATAGATTACCTTCATCAGCATTGGAGGATAGATCACCTTTATTGGGAATAAGGATGGTTTAAAATGTTATAAGCTTTGGAACCCAGTAACAAGAAAGGTGGTGTACAACCGAGATCTGGTGTTCAGAGAGGTGAAAGATGTTATTAAACATGATGTCCAACCAAAGGAACCTCAAAAGATAGAGTTTGAGCTAAAGGAGGAAGAATGAGACTCTACAGAAGAGGAGGAATGAGAAGATGAAGAGCCACAAACTCCGGGTGTGAGAAGATCAGTTCAAGAAGGAAGGTAGCCAGAAAGGTATAGTCCATCAACTTTCTATTCAAACTTTGCTTTATCTATTACTGATGATGATCCGAGAATTGTGAAGGAAGTATTATATTCAGAGGATGGACAACTATGGAAAGAGGCCATGGTTGATGAAATGGCATCTTTGCACAAAAATGAGGCTTGGGACCTAGTGGAGTTGCCAGCTAGAAGGAAACCCATTGGTAGGAAATGGGTGTTCAAGAAGAAGACAAATGCAAAAAGAAAGGTGCAGAAATACAAAGCTCCGTTGGTAGAAAAAGGTTATTCCCAGGTGTCGAGAATTGATTTCGGTGATATTTTTTCTCCTGTTGCCAAGGTAAATTCTATTAGATTTCTTTTATCTATTACTACTGCTTTTGAGTTTGAGGTAGAAGAAATGGATGTGAGGACAACATTTCTTCATGGGGATCTTGAAGAGTATATCTACATGAAGCAACCTGAAGGCTTTACAGTGAAGGGTAAGAAACAACGTGTATGCAAGTTAAAGAAGTCTCTGTATGGGTTAAAACAGTCACCAAGGATGTGGTATCTGAAATTTGATACATGTATATGGGGACTTGGCTTCACGAGAAGCAAAGAAGATCACTATGTGTCTTTTAAATTAATTGGTGACTGTCCTATTTATCTAACCTTGTATGTGTATGATATGTTGCTAGTTGTGTATGATATTCTGGTGATTGTCTATGGTTGTGAACTATGGGCCAGTAGTACATCCGACATGCAGTGGAGAAAAATTGAGAAAGTTCATAAGCGTTTGATTACAAACATATTTAAGATTAAAAGTGCAGTTCCTTATGATATCTTGTTAAGTAAAACAAGGATTGCTACTATTAAACCAATTGCTATGGTATGAGTCATAAGGTATTTAAAAAAAATTGAGCAAATGTAAGAGGCTAGATGACCTTAGCTTTTTCTTAATGATAGATTGTGCAAGAGGAAAAAACTCGGATGTAGCAAAATATCATGTGGTTTAGTAAATGCGGTATTGGCTTGAATGCGTGTCCCATAAACAACAAAGAGATAAAAACCTTTTTTATGGAAACGTTCCACAAGTGTACTTGGGATAAGCAGCTAGGAAGAAAGAAAATTTACTATATTGAAGTGTTTAATCCCATTCATAGTCATCAACCAAAATCATACATTGAGGCCAATATCTCTTGGAGAGCCAAAATTCTTATCGCTCAGTTGAGGACCAATTCTCATCAACTCTGTTGTGAAACAGGGCACTAGAAAAGGCCAAAGGAAGTGTGAGAGGAAAGAGTATGCATTTTTGTTCTTCTGGAAAAGTGGAAACATAAAAACATTTCATTTTAGAATGTGAGGCCTTCAAAGACAACAGGGAAAATTATCCAGATACGCTGGTAGCTAGCTCTTGGGATAATCTATTTAGCGAGGGGTTTGTCGAGAAGCTGGGATCATTTATTTTGAAGCTTCACCGAAAAAGGGCCGAATACATCAACCATATGAAAAAGCAGTCTGTCCCATAAGCTATCTTTAGCCTCATGTACGTTAAAAATAATTTCTTTCTTTCTCTCTTTCTATATATGACTGGAAAAATAGCCGAAAATACATGCAACCATAGATTTGTAGGAATTTACACGGTAAGTTCCTTAGACAGAACACCAGAAGGACACCGCTCACAAACAGATCACAGATCAATACACCAGTATTTTGACGTGGTTAAAACCCTCAGAGAGGGAAACAGTCCACGGCCTGCGCCAACGTGGCTACTACAGCCAATTTATTAATAAAAGAATGAAAATTTACATAAGCTTCTCTCATGCACGGTTAACCTACAAATGACCCTCCATGCGCTTTAAATAGAATTCATGGACCAATCGGGTGTCAAGCCACGGATCAAGTGTCGGTAATACCAAGGAGAGAATGAACCGTCGGATCACTACATATCGTGACCGTCGGATTGTAAGT
>APFE031675015.1:49259-74305 GCA_000404065.3 Pinus taeda
AAGATCATCAACATAAAGAACAAGGATGATACGAGAGTTGCCCACTTTCTTGGTGTAGACAGTATTGTCAGAATAACACCTAGAAAAGCCAGATTCTAAAAGAAAGCTATCCATTTTGGCATACCAAGCCGAGGAGCTTGCTTGAGACCATAAAGAGATTTCTTAAGTCGACATACAAGGCTGGAGTCTGTTTGGATGAAGCCAATGGGTTGTTCCATATAGATTTCTTCATGCAAGTCCCCATGCAAGAAGGCAGATTTAACATCCATCTGATGGACTTCCAATTTTAAAGAGGCAGCAAGGGAAAGAACAAGGTGGATAGAGTTCATTTTGGCAACAGGGGAGAAGGTTTCAGTGTAGTCAATGCCTTCAACCTGTGAAAAGCCCTTAGCAACAAGACGAGCTTTATGTTTATCAACTTTCCCATCTGGTCCATACTTGGTTCTGTAAACCCATTTACATCTAACAGGTTTGCGTCCCTTTGGTAGAGGAACAAGATCCCATGTATCATTTGCCAACAATGAATGATATTCTTCATTCATAGCTGCTTCCCAATGTGGATGGTCTGAAGCTTTTGCAAAAGTGTCAGGATCATGATTTACTGGAGCTTGAGCCAGTAAAGAAGAGGCTCTTTCAAACTGAGAACGTGTACGTCGCTGATCTGTAGGATCACCGGCAAGATCACCTGCTGCATCACGAGTAGCACGGACCCATCTTGGAAGTTGAGGATCCTGAGAAGGTGGGGGAGGATTGTCATCCTCACTTTCATCATCTGAAGAAAAAATGTTTTCAAAAGTAGAAGAGATAGGAAGAGGTGGCACATCCGCCGGACTAGGCTCGCAGGCCGATTTATTTTCATCAAATTTTACATCTCTTCTAATGATAACATTTTTGGACTTAAAGGGAATAAGTCTATAACCTTTTACATCTTCAGAATATCCAACAAAAGTACATTTCTCACTCTTAGGTTCTAAAGCTTTATGCTTTTCATCTGGAATATGGGCCCATGCTTCACTTCCAAAAATACGAAAGTGACTTACATCTGGTTTAATGGAACTCCAAGCTTCTTCTGGAGTGATATTCTTAGAACCTTAGTAGGAGTGCGATTTATTATATAATTTGCACAATTAATAGCTTCGGCCCAAAAACTAAGACTGAGTCCTTTAGATTGCAGCATACAATTAGCCATTTCCTTTAAGGTGCAATTTTTCCTTTCAGCTACACAATTTTGTTGTGGAGTGTATGGAACAGTATGTTGCATTTGAATTCCATTTTCGGTGCAAAAGTTGATGAATGTGTTTTTAACATATTCTCCACCATTATCAGTTCTTAGCTTAAGAATTTGATGTCCAGATTGTTTTTCAACAAAGGCTTTGAAGGCCAAAAATGTGTTAAATACTTCGCTCTTGAGTTTTAAGAAGTATACACAAGTGCGTCTGGAGAAATAATCAATGAAAGTTAAGAAATACTTGCAGCCAGAGAATGAAGCAACAGGAGTGGACCACACAAATCACTGTGCACAAGTTGTAAAGGGGCTGAGGCGTGCCAAGAGGCACGTTTTTCAAAACTGTCCCAATGATGTTTTCCGAGTACACATCCGGAACAAACACCATCTCTGCAAGATACCATAGCAAGACCTGTCACCATATTTTCTTTACATAGATCCTGAAGGGAGCGATAGTTTAAGTGACCAAATCGCTCATGCCAAAGTTTGCTCACTTCATCATTATGAGCAACAAATACTGAAGGAAGATTTGATGACCCAAAGTTGTGAAACTTATACAACCTGGTGGAATCATCAGCAATACCAGTAGCTAGAATCTGTTTAGGATCTCTTAGATCCTTGATTACAACATCATGAGGTGAAAATTCAACAATTTTACCTTCACCTGAATGAGTTATCTGATATACAGATAGAAGGTGGCTGGATAAGGTTGGAACACATAATACATCATTAAACTGGCCATTGTCTAGATGAACAGTTCCAGTCCCTACAACATTAAGAGATCTATCATCACCAACATATATATTTTTGGTGTTACAATCATGTAAAGAAGAAAACATGGCTTTATTTTTGGCCATGTGATAAGAGGCTCCAGAATCAATGAGCCACTCATGAGAATGAGAAGAAGAAGATACATTTAAAGCATAACCAGACTGAGATGATTGACAACGACATACAGAAAGTGCCATTCCTGAAGATGAAGTTGAAGTTGAAGTAGAAGAATGCTCCACATGGATGTTATGTTTCTTCATTGCGGCTTCCAAGGCTTCCATCTTCTTAAAGCATTTAGATTCTAAGTGGCCATCTCGATTACAAAAGTTACAATGTCTATCAGTCTTCTTCCATTTGTTTTTATTGGTCTTATCATTTTGCTGAAATGATCTTTCATTTTGAGGCTGAGTTTGCTTAGGACCCTTGTTTGTTTTAGGACCATTCTTTTTAGGATATGACTTCTTAGGATTCTTTAAATTTGGTTGCTGCTGGGCGGCTAACGCTTTCTTTGAAGAGTTTCCAAGATTAAGAAGACCAAGGTGTAAGAGTTTTTCTTGTTCTCTTATTAAAGAATCACAAAAAGAGTCAAAGGAAGGGGCCTTGTAGTCTTTTCCTTGACAATGAAAGCTTCCCTTGTGGAATGGAAGGTGGAAACAAATACAGAGTAGGCTCGTCCCAACTTAGTAAGGATGGAATAAATAAGGTTACTATCTTCTTTCTTAACCTTAACACCTTCCAAGAGATATCTAAGGGTCTTGAATTTGGACAAGAAATCTTCAATGCAAGAAAAATTATTAGGATCCAATGTAAGCAACTCATTTTCAAGTTGATGGGCTCTAATTTCATTTTTAATCCCAAAAACTTTAGTGATTTGTTCCAATGCTTCATGAGGAGTATCAAGTTCTGCAATATGGAATCTAAGATCAGGAGAAATAGACATCCCTATCAAACCACGTGCTTGATCTTGTCTATTTTCCCATTTTGCAACCTTGTCTTCATCTTTTGGTTTCTTCTCTTGGCCCGTGGCTATTCTGTAGAGACCTTTACTTCTAAGTAAATCTTCCATGTAGGATACCCATTGGAAGTAGTTAGTGCTGTCAAGAATGACTTGGCATGGACTTTCCATTTTAAAAAAAAACTGAAGCTGAAGATGCTGAAAGTAAGTGTTCCAATGGATAGATCTCGAAAAATTAGGCTGTTTAAAAAAAAACGGCTCTGAAAAAAGCTTCCGGATGAAGAAGTTATGGCTTTTTGAAAAAAAATTGTTGAAGTTGCTGGCAAAGTGCGCGAATGTGCGGGAATGAAAAAAAACGCCCCCACAAAATGGAGATTTGAACCCAAGACCTTTACTCTCTTAAAATAACTTTGAACCAATTGATCTATACAAAAAATTTGAGAGAGAGAGAGAGAGAGAGGGGGGGGGCTTTGGGTTGCGTGCTTGCCTTGAGAAACCTCTTTTTCCTACAAAACACAAAACACAAAACCCAACACGGATATGCAAAGAAAAACAAACCTTATGGCTCGAAGTTAGCTTTACCCAAAAAAATAAATATTTAAAAAAATTGAACCTTGTGGCTCAAAGTTAACTTTAGCCGAAAAACTAAATATTTTTCTCAATGTTTCTGATTTTCCGAGATCACAACTAAGGTGCGAGGGAAAAGAGCATACGCATGAAAGAGAAAAAAAACTTCCTTTCTGTTTCTGATTTGCCCAGATCGCATAGAGTCGCAGGGAAAAGAGCATACGCAGAAATGAAAGGTATAGATCCGGTTTAAAAAAACTAAATAAACCGAAACCGAAATAAGCAGAGAGAAAATAACAGTAAACTGCAAATAAAGACTGTATACCTCCAGATCTTAAAAATGACGCAGATAGGGCTACCGGAAACCTTTTCGCGTGAAACGAAGGGGTTCCTCACCGGAACAGATGCTCCAACACAACAGAGCAATCCTCTCGGCCCGAAAGCAGTCAGAAACAGTAGATCTAGGAAACGACAGCCGCATGCAGTTCTACCGGCTTCAGATTTGGATCACCAACGGACGCGGCCCTCAAATAGCTCTGATAACATGTAGGAATATATAGGGTAAGTTCCTCAGACAGAACACCAAAAGGACACCGCTCACAAACAGATCACAGATCAATACACCAGTATTTTGACGTGGTTAAAACCCTCAGAGAGGGAAACAGTCCACGGCCTGCGCCAACGTGGCTACTACAGGCAATTTATTAATAAAAGAATGAAAATTTACATAAGCTTCTCTCATGCACGGTTAACCTACAAATGACCCTCCATGCGCTTTAAATAGAATTCATGGACCAATCGGGTGTCAAGCCACGGATCAAGTGTCGGTAATACCGAGGAGAGAATGAACCGTCGGATCACTAATATCGTGACCGTCGGATTGTAAGTTACAAAATGTACAACGGTAAAGAAACACACTTTACCTAACTCTAACCTAACTCTATACTAGACCAAGTTGAACTTAACTATTCCTATGTGTCGGAATATCCTAACAGTACCAATAGGATTGCTACAAAAGGGTTCTATTATAATTGTTAAAAGTTGGACTACTTCAGCTATCGGTCCATCAATGTCAGTTTGTTATAAATTTCTTATTTCAAATTTGACATTTTAATCGATAACACTTTCGACTCTGACAATTATTCCTATGACTCTCATTTGTAGTGTAGGTCTATAAAGCTAATAGACTTCGAGATTTCCACATCATCTGCACCATTAATTGGTAATCCAAAAAATATGAGTATCCCGATCACATTTGAAGAAGACACTCCCTTCTCAACGAACCAAGATCCTTCATCAAAAAGGCATTGCCCTCTTCCAACTACTCCAACCCCATCTATCATGCCAGTCCAAATTACCATCAAATCATTAAACCTTTACCATTGAAATTGGTGCATAAAAGGATATGTTCAAAGGAAAGCATCTCTTCGACAATTTCAGAATCAATACGGACCCAGTAAAGTGTTTGGCTTTGACCTGTTCAATATAGAAGGTGGAGAAAAACATATTACTTGTTTCAACAATGTCGCCGATTATTTTTTTGAAACAATCCAACTTGGAAATGTCTACATTGTCTCTAAAGGGAATGTGAAAATGGGTAATAAGCAATACAACCACTTAAATAATGATTGGGAATTTTTTTTAAATGCAACATCTACCATAGAGCATGTTTCCAACGAAAATACATAATCCAACAGTGCAATTCAATATAGAATCAATCAATGATATCAGAACAACAAATGTCAACTCCATTGTTGATCTTCTTGGTATTGTCACAAACATTTCTAGTGTGTGCTCTATATGTAGAAAAGACAGCTCTGAAGTTACTCAACAAACACTACAACTTCAAGACATGTCTGGGTATAACATGGATGCAATCTTTTGGGGAGGAAATTGTGATGCCATATCACAAGAAATATCCTCCCTACGTGTTGCAGGAAATTACCCCATCATTGTAATGAAGTTTGCCCATGTTGGAGAATTTAATGGAAAAAATGTCGGCACTACAACGAGATCCATTATTCTTTTAGATCCTGACATTGAAGAGGCCCACACGCTAAAGTCATGGTTTAAAAAATAAGGTTCGACTGTAACTTCTATATCCTTGATAACAAGATCTCCTTTTGGCTATCAACAAAAAAATAACAATTGTTGAAATTTACAATATAGATTCCTTAGAGAAACGAACATTCTTCCAATTGAAGGGCACAATAAAAAAAACTGGGATGGACAATTTTTACTACATTTCTTTCCCGTCCATCATTGATGGGAAAAAATGCATGAAAAAAATTATTCCAAAAAATACAGGCATCTGGTTTTTCCCAAAATGCAACACCGAAGTAATTGACTGTGATTATAGATACTTACTTAAGATCGACATACAATATCACACTGGTGAATTAGCTTCAACTGTTGCTTTTGAAGATGCAGGGTCTACAATTCTTGGGAATAATGCCAAAGAATTCTATTTGTTATCCTCATATCCAGATCTAATAAAGGAAATTGTCTCCAAAGCACTATGGACAGATCATATCTTCATACTATCAGTGAAGATAGAAACTTTTAAAGGAATACCACGGTTGAAATGTGTTATCATGAAAGAAGAAAGCTTGCATTTCACAACATAATGCAACAACATCCTTCGAGCAATTGATAACATGTCGATATCATAGATAGATATCGCAAAATGTATTTCCCGCTTTTTGACAGTTTCTATTATCTTATTTTATAAATATAATTTTGCACCATATACTATTGCATGGCTTCTCACCAAATTCTCTTATTTAGTATTGAAATAAATATTCATCCTCCATTGTATATAGCATTGTGTATGTACACTTATTCACATTTTTTTCATCTTCTTTCTTTTAACAAATGAGGTAACTTGCTGCATTACACATGCAACTATCTACATGTATAAATGAAAATTACTAAAATGTTCTTTCAAACACATTATTCAAATAAAAAATTCACATAAAACTATTCAAAAATTCAATTTCTTTCTCCTCTTTCACTTTTATACAATAACATGGTTGTTCTCTCCAAATAACATTCTTTTTTCCCCCTCTCTTGCCTATAGGTATTGTAACTTTTGCAAATGTCTTCTTCTTGTAATGATGAACTTGCGAGAAGATACTATGCAGCAAATAAAGAACGAATAAATGCACTCCGATGTGTGCTTTATTAGGAAAAAAAGACATCACAGAATGTCAAAAAAAAAAGCAAAAGGAAAACCAACATTCATCATTTGAAAGGTATGGTGAACATTCACATTTTCCATCAAGCCTCTCCGTATTTCCAAATTCCCACCTCAAAAACAACCCTCCTTTGCAATTTTCAAACTCTCTATCTTTTCAGCAAACCTCTCAACCAAATACACCCATATCTTATTGCCCTAACCCCTCCTTTGCACATGCTTTCAGCAACATTTACACTAATGAAGCACATTGAGAATTCCGTGCAAAGATTGATAAACTTGCACATAAATGCACATGCTATATTTGTCTTGAATCATATCTTGGAATACATATCCGCAATTCGAACCAAATGTATTACTGCTCTAGATGCATCTCTGAAACAAAGGCTCATCGCTTCTCATTATCGGACAACATGGACCTTGGTCCTCAGCTGGTTGTCCTTATGTCTCTTTCACAAATAGAAGAAATGCTCATTGCTAGGGTTAACCCTATACTTGCAAATAACACATGCATGTGGTGGCCAATATAAATACAATGACCACACAATTTGTTTTCCACAAGACATTACAAAAATCGGAAGCATGTTGCCATGATGTGTTGAAGACTTGGACATTCTAATCGTCACCCGTCATAGTAATGACCATCATGCTTATGACTGCATTGTCAGTAGACATCGCATTTTCACTGCATTAGAATACAAATTAGCAAATGACCTATACTATAAGAATGCTTGTATTGATAACAACACACTAGCATCCTTACCAACAATCCCCACTGATGTCTCCTCCTCCCTTCACCATTCCAATAATACAGAAAAAACTATCCACCTTTCACCCGAACCACCACTTGAGCCCACTGAAGATTCTGCAAATCCATCCCTACATCAAAAATCATCATTCATACCCATTATTCCTAATACAAATACAAAATTCCAAGAAATATGCCATTATTTACATGCTTACAACCACCATTCTGATACTACAATTTTATGGCCACCAATTGGCTTATCCCCAATCAATGAATACAACACAAAAGGTCTACTCTCTATGGCTTTCCCCACCCTTTTCCCCACAGGAGCTACAATTCCAAATCAACCAAGAATGAAAGTAGTGCAGTTACATGAATACACACTTCATCTCATATGTTACTATGATAATAGTCAGAAAGAACCCACACTTTCATTATTACATATATAATCTCATGATACGACATCACAGTCAAGAAACAACCTCGGTTTTTGTGAAAAAGAACATCGTAGATAACTTTCCAACATCTATTCAATATCTGAGAATCCGATTAGAACCATTTCTAGATGAGTAATTGGTAGAGATAGTCATGTGATTCGGTTGTTGTTTACGTGGAACAAGATATTTTGGGACAAAGCTAAAAATGAACTGACGAACATGATATCTCAGCTTGGTTGCCCGACGTTCTTCTTCACATTAAGTGCAACTAGTACAAAATGGCATGATCTTCATGCAGTCATGCCCGGATGTCAACCTTCTAATATTGCAAAACAACAAAAATGGAGAAATGATAACATTATCTCTAACCCACATTTAACATCACTATATATGCACCATAGATTCACAACATTTTGTGAAGTTATCTTAGAGAAACACTTATAGACAAAAGACTACTAGTATAGGTACACATTCTACCGCATTTCTTTCGTAACTCTCTAGGAATCGTACCTCATCTACTACAAAATTATCTTACACAAATGCATACTTGACAGGTATGAAGGACAACATAGAGGATCTGCACACATCCATGGTTTCCTTAGGATAGAAAATGCAGATGATATGGAAAGCCTCAACTGGGAAGATACAAAAGTAATTGATATTTCTAGGTAGTTCTTCGACAAATATATTTCAGCTTGGAACCCTCATTTTCCTTCGCTTTCAACCAACCAATTTCTCAAACAAATCCAAAAGACCCTTGTCTATTGTCTGCACCACAAATCTCCAGAATTAATCCTTTCAATGATTATGAACGACTCATAAATTGCATTGAATATCACACAAAATGCACCGAAAGAACATGCCTAATAAAGAAGGGATCCTCATTTGAATGTCGCTATAAATCACCATGGGAATTACATCCAAAACCATCATTATTCATTGACTCGAATGGCCAAAAAACATACACCCCTACTCGCAACGATGATCGACTCAATATCCATAACCCTACCATCCTATCTATTTGGTGTGCAAATGTTGACTGTCAACCAGTACTCTCCATACATGCTGTACAAAAGAATATCACAAAATATACATCCAAAGCAGAAAAAAAATATGAAAGCTTCCACCACATGCTACGTAGAAATGTCCTCGCTTCACCCATTGCTGCCCAAGCAACATCTACATTTCGAAAATTCCTTGTAGAACCCTTGTTGATCATGACATTGGAGCACAAGAAACCTACCATATGATGCAAAAGTTACCATTAACATTGTGTAGTCGATCATTATTTTCTTTAAACGTAAGCCAAAAAATTTATATGTGCCTTCCACACACTAACACCACCTCCTCTACATCCCCACACATCATAGATTCATATATCCAATGGCCATCTACCCCAGAATCCACATCACTTATAGAAGTAGCAAGATCCTGGTCATATGATCCTCATCATAAAACAAACAAATGGAAACTTAGACCTACAGAAGCAATTATTCGAGTCATACCATGCTACTCCTCCATACCATCCACAACCGAACCTTGCTATGCTGATTTTTGCAGAGTTGAACTTATGCTATACAAACCCTTTTTCCATATCATACAAGATATAGGAGATTCTATTACAGAATTCATCACAAATTGGCAAACATTTAGTCGATTCTACAAACCTTGGCATCAACACTGCACACTATCTAATATTGAATTTGTTGCAAATGATAACTCAAATATTCATGAAGCCAATCCTCCAGACACCATGGAAATAAATGAATGGGAATTACTCTCCCAATTATACCCTACAAATGAGCTCCTCATAAATGAACTTGACATGCTTGGCCTTCGTGGCTTTGATGAAAACCATAGCTGGAATCATACCACTATCCCATTAGATCTACAAAATAATTCCATACAATTTGTTGAGAATAGTTGCTCCATCCAACACATTCTTCAAACACATCAACATATCATGACAGCCCTTACTACATTATCTCCAATGCAAAGAAAATCTCTAAATATTATTTATAATCATTTTGCTAAGAAGGATATTTTGACCGCTCTCAGAATGATAATACAGGGCACTGTTGGTACAAGAAAATCCCTCCTTATCAGTTGCATCAAAGATATGTTCACAACCCTTGCAAGCCTAGAACATTCACCGATCATGCTCCTCACCCCTACAGGCATTGCTGCCTTCAACATGCAAGCATTGACAATCCATTTTGTTCTCCACCTTCCTATAAAGGATCTTATGCCCTTAGAAGGCAATGCTCTTGTGATTTTCCAAGAAGAACTCAAGCATATAAGGTGCATACTAATCGTTGAAATGAGCTTCATTGGGCCAAAGCTTCTCAGCCATATTGACAAACGTCTTCGAGAAGCATTTCTAGTGCAAAGAAATGCTCCTTTTGGTGGTTGTTCCATTATATTGGTTGGTGATCTTGGCCAGTTACCACCCGTTAAAGACATACCTCTATATGTAGGCATGAGCCATGAAAGCACACTTTGGAACACCTTCAACACAATGATCACATTAGACATAATATTTCATCAACAAGGTGACAACATCGCTTAGGTTGCTTTCAAGAATATCCTCTAGAACTAGAAATGCAAATCCAACAAGTGATGACTACAACATACTCATGTCGCACACAGATTCCTTTTTTATCAGAAGATGAAATATATTCCTTCCATGATTCCATGCATCTATTTCCAACAAATGCTCAAACAACGATCCATAATAAGCAAATGATAAAATCTCTAAACACTCCGGTTGCAAGATCCATTGCTGAAGGTGACAACGCATATTCTAACATTCCCTCAAAATACGAGAAACTTGAGAAAATTTTGTTACTATGCAATGGCCAAAAGGTTATGTTAAATTCCAACCTTTGGGTTTCACCCAGATTTGTTAATGGTTCCCTTGGAGAAATTGTAACCATCTTTTACAAAGAATCAATTGCACCTCCATAACTTCCAACATTCATTGTCGTAGCTTTTCCCAAATACATTGGGCCTCCTTGGGATGAAAGAAATCCCACTCACTTTCTTGTTCTAGAAATAAAAAGAAATGTACGTACGCAAATTCCACTAAAGATGGGTTGGGCATTAACCATACATAAATCTCAAGGTATGACACTGTCAAAAGCAACAATTGACATTGAGAAAACTGAATGCTAGGGTCTCACATTCACAACAATTTCAAGAGTACCTTCTCTACAAGATCTCCAGATTTTCCCCACATTTAGTTTCGATTGTTACAATAAAATGAAGGACAACAAAAACATTTCTCGCAGAAAAAACGCAGAAGAAATCCTTCGTTCAATGCCACTTCGAGACAATCTGCTCCAATCGATATGTTAACATCACCAAAAGGTTTCTTTTATTTATTAAGATCAATATATTTCATAACATACCTTTCATATCTTTCGACAATAATGAAAATTAATCTTTATTAATCATATTTGAAAATATTACAATTTCATTATATTTTCTATACATTATATTCTAACATTTTCTTTATTTTGCAACAGGATATATGGACTCAGAAATAGCACAACTATATAACTATTGGGATGAGATTGAGGTATCAATACCTACATTGCAACATATACAAAACAGATTTCTTTCGGTACCGAATCCAACAGTACCATTATATAGCCTCTGTCCAACTATACAATTATTACTACAAATAAAATCTTCCCTGAAATGCATAAACCACATTCATTAACGTGACAAAATGTGAAAAATATGGGAAAAATAGTAATAAAGAAATATGCGTCTCCAATTACGCATAAATCTCCAATGGTGCTCAGTATGCCATCGTTCACCTTGCATCTTCAACTAACAATATTTAAATCCCCATGACAAAGGTAAGTTCATTTCCATTCATTCCAGTTTCATTTTAACACAACTCACATGCAAACTATTACTAATAAATTTCCACAATTAATTTACATATTAGAAATTTTAACAAAATATACATTTTCTAGGTTCATTGCTACTTCTTCAAGTCTTCGATGTCTCCAACAAATTTTGATGCATCTTCAAATATGGAATGACAACCACAATGTTCTTCACAATATTATATTTCTTTTCTCACCTCATCTGTTACAATTTACTACTTGTATTTTTCCATTGAATCTTGAAAAATGATGTTTCAAAAAGACTTTCTTCATTACAAATATTCTACTTTCTGTAAATTATACCTAATGTATATCATTTGGCTTCATCTTCCACCGTTACTGCAATCTTATTTATTAAATATTATTATCAATAACCTTTCCCATGTAAACTACTAATAAATAATTTCCACAATAAATTTACATATTCCAAAATATTAATAATACTTATACATCACATTAACAAAAAAAAAACTCAACTATAAAATGACAACCATCATGTTGTTCACAATGTTGTATCATCATATTGCTTTTTTCAACTCTTTCATTAAAATCCACTTGTGTTTTTTAATAACGCCATAAATATGTAACATATGGAAAAACATAATCTCCAAATACAAAAAGAAACTTACAATATTGAACAAAAACATGTTCACATGAACAACAACTACTTCATTGATAATGGATAACCTCTACATGACATTAACTATAACTCACTATCGTCCACCATTCCTTTCAAGAATGTCCATTCACATGTTGCTATTCTTCCAAACACTACTATTACTTACAAAATATCCATATTCAAAACTTACATAACTAATACTTTCAATCGTAACAGAAAATGATCCACCCCTTGCTTTCAACAATATCCATTCACATGTCACTATTCTTCCACACTAATTTTATTTACAAAAAAAACATATTTAGCATACACATAACTAATAATTTCAATTGAAACTCATTATCATCAACCCTTTCTTTCAACAAAGCCCATTCACATGTCGCTATTCTTCCACACTCTATGCCTTATGGCGTTTCCTTTGCAACATTGGGTGCAAATGCTAGTATTAACCCCTTGGGCTTATAATATTAATTCCGTGGGTTTATAATATTGATCCCTTGACTTTATTAGTCCGTTGGGCACGTAATATTAATAATGCCTTGGGTTTGTTATCCCTTCAATTTATACTATTAAACCCAAAAATTTATAGCATTAACCCCTCAAATTTATAATATTAATAATTAATAATTACTTGAGCTTATTAATTACTACATATTTATATCAATAGGTAAGTATTATATATTAATATTAAAAATACTCAAACAATATTAATAACCCAATGGATTAATATTATATTAATTATAGTATATAATCATATTAAATTTTAGTCTAATATACTATATATTTAATATTTTAAATATACTATAATATCATTATAATAATATAATATATTTTTATAGTATTATTATTATAACAATAATGCTTATATAATATTACTATATTATTATTATTATTATAATATATTACAATAGTTTATATAATAATATATATATATATTTAATAGCAATTTTTATAATATATATTTAATAATTATTAATGTGGTTGATAAATATTTATAGGTGTATATCAACCACATTTATTAATGTAGTTGTATGTGTATCTTTGTATATCAACTACATTAGTAAATGTGATTGTGCTAGTTATATTATTTTTGACATCTTTACTTTTGGGCTCAGTGTTATCAAGAGCAACTGACCCATAATACTTCCAGATTGCTAGGGTGTTGGTTTGTAGTAAATCAATTCAAATATCTAATGTTGTATTGATTGTGTAGAGTTTTGGATGTAGCAAACATATTATAAGTAACATGGTTTTGGTTCGTAGTAAATCAATTCAAATATCTAACACTGTATTGATTGTGTAGAGTTTTGGATGTAGTAAACATGTTATACTTAACACTATCGTCTATTTGAAATTATTTGAATATATTATGCAAATTTTCATAAATAATGTATTTTTCTAATAAAATGTGTATAACTTAATATAATTCTGTTAATCAAATAATGATAAATATTATTAATACTTGTTATTGCAAAACCTTATTAATTTTGTTGTAATTTTTTTAATGATATATAATTATTATGTTCCTCAAATATAATTAACACTGAAATCTAAAATTGATAACTAAAAGTTATTTTATTCCATACTTAATATTATTAGTCACAACAATAGTTTTGCTTTTAACTATGATAACATTATTAAAAATAGATAAACTAGATTAACTACCCATGATATTAGATCCGTTTAGGCCAGCCATGTGAAGAAAATGGTTTGATTGCATGCATAGGTATTATCACCTATTTATTAGCTATTAAACAGATGTTTAATTACATCTAAAACTTGTGTAACTAAATTTAACTAGGTTTGTGATATTTTAGAAAATTGTTTGATTATATGTATAGGTATTATTAGTTACCTATTAACTATTAAACATATGTTTAATTAAAATTAAAAACTAGTATAATTAAATTTATCATATTTCAGACATTTTATATAACATTTGCAAAATTAATTTTCAAAATTTTAGTAAAGAGTAAAAAGTGTGATTTGTTATTTTATGATTTTCACTATGTTATTTCTTGATTTGATTTGTAAAATATTTTTTTTTTAAGGAAAACATATTTTATGATTTTCATTATGTTATTCTTAATTTCATTAGTAAAATATTATTTTTCTATGAAAAACATTATATAATCAATTTTTAATTGTGTAGTAAACTTTTCATATACATCTTTCTATTTTATTTTAAGTTAAAATTTTTTGTTTTAGAAACTTTATTTTGATATAAAAACCTTATTCTCATAGTTACTATATTTTCCATGTAAATATTGTATTTTTAATTTAAATATTAATAAAATATAACCTAGCTTTAAAGACTTATGGGATTTCAAGCTGTATCGTTTACATTATGTCCTTGGCTTCCTTTTAACAGAATTGGCGAAGTGTCTTGTGTTGTTGGTTCCTTTTTCATTTAATGTGAAATAGAGGGAAAAAATATTATTCACATGATTTTAAAGGTTGGAAAAAAAATAAATAAATCATGGAAATTGCAATGTGAAATAGGAGGGAAAAAATATTATTCACTTGATTTTAAAGGTTGGAAAAAAATAAATAAATCATGGAAATTGCAAAATCTATTCTTTGATATCCATCCCTCCTACGTTGGAGAATGATATATTTATAACCATCACTCCTACGGATATACACAAACTTGTAACACACAAAACGCCACAAAAATATCACTTGAATCGAACAACTTTGTGGGCATCACTATTCTTTGGCTGTTTTCTACAGATGTTTTACTCTTCCAATGGGGGTGTTACGTACTCTGATAATGATCTGGGCAAACCAGATGAGAATGATTGAGATTCGTAATGGGCAGGCAGAGAATCTAAGTTACATCAGCAGGAAAAGGAAAAATTATATTCTAAATGTTTCTGCTCTCTCAGCATGCCGAGTACGACGAGTGAGCTTTTAGAAAAGAGAATATTATCCGATCAAAATATCGAAAGCAGTGATAGAATGGCAGCCGTTGAGTCACACCTTGCGCGTGGATTCATACATTCACAGGAAGCTGACAAATGGCTGTTTCAAGTCACAAGTATTGGGAATAAATACGGAGATTCATATATGCCCTTGAAGCTGATTACTGCCTGCTTCAGGTGATAGATATTGAGAATAAATGAATCACGCAACAAACACAATCTTCCATCAAGGAATCTACAACAGTGTTTGAATAATCACAATCCATTTCTTGATAGAATTTTTATGCGGTGCCTCACCATCTTCCATTACTTGGGATTAACATGGTTAGTATTATCTGGCATGTGATGTGATTTTTTTTTAAATGAATAGTGGTTTTGTTGTTATTATTTTTATTATTTAATTTTAATTTTAAGGTTAAGATTAAGATTAAGTTAGAGATCAAATTTTTATGCAATGTTTTAATATTTTTTATTACTTGAGATTAACATTGTTAGTATTATTTGGCAAGCGATTTTTTAAGTTTTAAAATAGAAATCAAACTAGACACCAAATTAATGTATAAAACTTTTTGTTTGTAAGACAAAAAACCCATTTCCACCTAATAATAAATACAATTATAAAACACAAACCTAATAGTGAAAACCAAACCTAATTACAAAAATAGTGGAAACCTATAGTAACTTAGTAAGCACAGTCCTGCAACCATTACCAACCTTGGCCCCATGAGTGTATATACTCCCCTATAATCTTCATAGGATGTGCGCAATTATTACCCTGTTCGTATCTGTGTCTATACTTGTAATAATAAGATAACCATATTTAGTAATTTTCACTGTGAAAGTTTTTACATATTTCCATCAGCGAAGTTTGCACATGGAGTTATCTACTCATTTCGTTTGTAATAATCCGAATAAATTATGTTCCAAAGCGTACCGACCGAAAACTATATTTGGCATCCAAGAATCCCTTAAAGGTAAAAGATATGACGTCATGCTCCTGTCAAAAGCTGTGGCAACCTCCAAAAAAATTCCAAATCTGCTCCACACGGATAACCAACATCTTGTTTTGGGATTTTGGATTCCAAAAAAGGCCTGTAATAGGGACCGTAGAAAGCAAAATATTGCTTCGGAATTGATGAAAATACAATCTTTTTGGGTATAAGCAAAAGGCCGCTGACATCACAGAGGTCATCACAGGCTATATAAATAGAATGAAATGGAGGAAGAATGAATATGCAACATAGCAGTCCTCTGAGCTTTAATAGGGGTTTCATATTATTTCTGTTTTCCTGAAGGGTTTGAGTTGAAAATCTGAATGGCGATCGCTGACTTGAACCGACGACACGAAAACCTCGTCGCAGCTCTCTTTCAAGAGGTAACTAATCAGTTTTTCAGTTTAAAGTGTCTTCAATCTTTTGAGAACTTTCAGCCCTAAACATATTCCTATTAGATACTCAACCAGGCTTTAAAGATTTAAATTGCAGGGATTTCTGGACGAGCAATTCACTCAACTTCAGCATCTGCAGGACGAAAGCAATCCTTATTTCGTGCACGAAGTCATTTCTTTATATTTTGAGGACTCGCTGAAGACATTGAACACTTTGCAAAACTCGCTGTATATTTACTTATTCTTTACACTATGTGACCAGCAAGGTTGAAATGAGTTTTTCAATTATATATATATATATGATTTTGTAATTAGTGAATTGGTAAGAATAAAATATTAGTTGAGCTTGGAGTATGTTTTAAAATTGTTTTTGCTTGGTTAAAAGCTCATTTTTGTAGGAGGTAAGGCAATAGGTTAATAGCCCAACACCCTGAGGCATTTGGCAAGAGTGAAAGTCTGAGTTTTTACTGACCACCAGAAGGTTATTCCAGGTGGCCTGTTTTTCATTGAATAACTGTGATGAGCCAGCCTGCATTAGCTGATAACAGCTAGAGATGGCGGTCCTCACTGCTAGTTTGACGCTGATTTGACAACTGAGTTATGATAACTTTTCCCACCTGTAAAAAAGAATAAAACATTAGTAAAAAGAAATTAAACCCACTAACCACGGATCTCAAGAGAATAAAATAACACTGAAACAAGAGAAAATTAAACCCATTGACTACCACTATCTTTTAAGTTAGAGAACCCTAATATATATTTTAGGGCTATCTGTTGAGTTAGACTACCATAGTATATTTTATCCATGGTAATTTAATATTAACCTAGAGGATAACATCCTAACATGCTCATTTTATAAATCCTGTCATCTGCCGACTTTGGATGGATGAATGTGTCTACGATGTATTTAAACTGGATTTAAACAGATTTTTTATTATTCTAATACTTAAAACATTGACCTTGCAGCAATGAGGAACCTGTAGACTACAGAAAAGTTGACTCCTGTCTGCACCACTTCAAGGGTAGCAGCTCAAGGTATCTTAACAATGGGTAGCAACCCACAAACGCGTTTAATATAGATTGTTATTACAGAACCGCATTTAAGCTAATAGCGAATAGAAGAAACAATCTCCATTAGTTTACTGATGCAAGAGGGGAGTACAGGGACTAATTCTGTTATTGTGATCCTTTGCATGAACAGTATTGGGGCACAGCGTGTGAAGAATGTATGTATAATATTTCGAGTTTACTGTGAAGGAAAAATGAAAAATGGGTAACTAGATGATCTGAACCGTCAATGCTGTCAAAGTTATTACTATTATTGTCTACTTTTAGACAAATTTGTTAATTTTTTACGCCCTTGTCACACCTTGACAATTAAGTAGAGCTGCTTCTTTATTTCTTTGGTCATTGTAGGTGTTTGCAGTGTCTGCAAGAACTGAAAGAGGAGTATTACCTTCTCAAGCACAAGCTGGAGATTCTACTAGAGGTAATCTTTGATTTAGAGTACACATTTGTGTATGTTGGAACGGTTGGGGTGGTCGGTTTTCACGGCCCCTACCCGCGGTATCGATTCCTGCAGCGGCTGCCCTGCAGCATATGATTTTACTATGTATAGGTCTAAATTTGGACATATACAGCTTCTTCAGGGGGTTTGCCTTCTCCTGAATTTTTTTTTGATTTAGAGTATTCAATTTTTTTTGTAAATACACACAAATTCTTAAAAATGGATTAATAATTCTGTAACGTGTACTTCTTTTTCCTTTTTTGGTAAATTGCAGCTTGAACAGTCAATACTTGCTTCTGGTGGAACCATATCCATAACAGAATAAGCTTAACTATCATCAATAGCTTGGGCGCCCTCCGAATCGATTTTTTTATTAGCGGCACAGTGTGATAGGATAATGACCGTTAATAGCATTTTGGATAATTCTATTCCTCTGAGATCCGCGTGAGAATTTTTCTGTCGAGGACTCTCAACCGGACTTCAAGTTGTAGCATAGAAAAATGTTATAGAATAAAAAGCCGTACAGTAATGTAAAGGCCTTTCATTTCAATATAATGAATAGATGTTCTCAGCGGGACTTCAAGTTATATTGAATAAATGTCTTACAGTAGAGTAAAGCCCTTTGAGGATAATGAATAAATGCGATCAAGTACGCTAAAGGCTTGCATCGTTGTGTTCATGCTTATCGTTTTTTAATGGCCATGCAATCATGAACTGCTTCTATGGTGTTTTCATGGAACAACTCTGAGTAGAATTCCCTTTCTGCACATTTTTCAATGAACACAAAATCAGTTATGATTATTTTTAAATGGCTGTCTAATCATCTCAGGTATCGTGGGAAGAGATCATATTATCTTTTAAAATATATAAAATAAATATTAAAAAAAAAATTAAAATAAAATTATAAAAGTTATTAGAATTTAATTTAATTAGTAATAATTATTAAAGGAATGATATACAAATATTATTATACAATATTTTTTTATAAAATATTCTTATTAATATATATAAATGATAAGCTAACATATTTACAAATTACTTATGTTTTTATGTGCTTTTAATTAAAGTCATGAGTGTCATATGAAATAAGCTATGGTTTTTTTGGCATGTAGTATTGATATTGCAACAAAACCTATTTACAAATTAAGAATATCCATAATAAAGTGAAGATGAGTAGCCATGAATAAAAATCTTGTTACATTTGCAAAATATATGTTAAAATAAATATTAATTATTTTTATGGTTAATAATAATAGTAATTATTTTAAACAGCCCCAATGGTTAACTTCGTTGGTTGAGTTTATGTTGCTAAGTACCTCCCTTATAAGGAGGTCATGGGTGGGGTCAAATCTCCTAGATGCCCTCAGTTGGGGGATAGATCCCTAAAGGTTTGCACTTTAAGAGATTTGATTCCTCTTAGCTCTTAGTAGCTTTAGAATTAAGATGGATCTATGCCAGAGAAAAATACTAGTAAAATTATTTAACCATATGATTTTTTATTTTTTATTTTTACTTGTTTTATATAAATTAATATTGAAATATTTTATTTATGATTCACATTTTCCACATGTCTCCAAACACATCTCTTTCTATATATAATTATTTGTGTTTCTAATATTTTTTAAAATGTTACATATGTGTCTTTTTCTCTATCTATTTGTTTACACACATTGAATTAATTTTGTTATTAATATTTTTAAAGTGTTACATGTCTGACTCCATATTAAATAATGAAGGAATTGCAAATCTCCCATACCTTGAATTATAGAAAGAACTTATAATAGAATAATAATTCTATGTGTTTTTTCTCCCTATCTATATATTGAATGTTAAAATCTCTTACTCAACATATATATTGAAATATTTGATTTGTTACTTTTATTAAAATTTTCTTGTTAGTAATATTTTCAAAATATGATGATGATGATGGTTAACATCTACTGAGACCAAACTTTGGTCCATCGGACCTAAAGAAACAAATTATTTAGTTTGATTTAAGATTTTATTCCTATGCTCAAAAAGCTTGGAGAGAAGCCTCCCTAGCTCACTGTAATTTTGACATCGTAAAAGGCTAGGAAGGTCAGTATTGCAACAAAGATTTTGAAACTGAGATCTAACGTGGTTGTATACGGAGCACTTTAAGAGGAAGTGATTTTCATCCTCGATGTTCGTATTTTCATAGAGATTGTAGAACCTTTCCATCCATGGTGTTTTAGGAACTTCCCAATGACCTGTTTCACTATGGAGCTCATGAGAGTTCGTTCTAATCTTGGCTATATTAATTTTCTTCTTTGAGCTAGTTAAAACAGAAAGATACTTTTGATCTTCTGGGGCGGGGTTGATGACCTCCTTATAATATCTTAATTTTCTTTTAACCGCTAAATCTTTCTCACACCACATTTTTTCTTTGAACTTAGAAGTAAAAATATTTTTAATGTTATTAATGTTTTGCAATGCAACATTCTCATCGATCTCCCAATGGTTTAACCAGGTCCTGGTGTCTTTATACGAACCTCGTTTTAGCCTTAGGTGGTTTTGGATGGAATTTAAAGCTAGCTTAGGAAGTCTATGGTCTCCTATGTTATTAAGTTTGTGCTTGTACAACGGAAGCCTAGTCATAGCTAGGCTCTTGATAGGGGAAAGACCCACTTCTATAAGGAGAATAAGATAGGATGTGTTGCTTTTAATTTTGAGGTTATACGTTATAAAACACTTCTGGATTTGATCAATCTTTCTCTAGGATTCTCTAGAGATGCTACAACCTCAAACCTCACATCCATATAAGATAACCAGAGTGACTAAAGTTTTAAAGAGGAACTTCTTTCTATCCCACATTACGAGGTTTGCCATTTTACAATTATTTTCAAGACCAAAATAAGCTTTCCATCCCCCATTAATCATTTTCTCAATGCTATAGTTCTAGTTGAGCTTGTGATGAATATCAATTCCTAGGTACTTGTAGGAAGACAATTCCTCCAAGTTACTATTGTCATACATAAAATTAGTGTAAGTGTCCTTCTTGGATTTTATAATCATAACTTTTGTTTTGTGAGTGTTAACAATCATACCATGGTAGAGCAGAAATCCTTAAGAAGTATAAGTTTCTTATCAAGATTAGATGGGCACCTTACGAGAAGAACAATATCGTTAGCGTAGAGAAGAAGGATGATGACTATCCCAGCTAAGATTGTGCCAACACATCTTGCTTCCTCTAAACAACCTTCTAGCTTGTCGATGTAAATGCCAAATAGGGTAGGGGGTAGGGGAAAAACTTGTTTAACTCTGATATTACACTTAATATCTTTCGACCACCCCTCATTTCTCTTTAAATTGGCAATTACATTCTCGTATAACCTTATAGCAACAGCTCTCAACTCAAAAGGAACCTTTAGCTCTTCTAATCTGTTCCAAAGGTTGTTTCTAGGAACCGTATCGAAAGCCTTTCTAAAGTCCACAAAGCAACAAAAGAGATTGGATTTATCATTGTGGCATTCCTCCATATTAAGAATGGAATAAATTACACATAAAATAAAATAATTTGCTTTATTTATTTTCTATAAAGTTGATATTAAATTATGTTATTTAATAGAGACTTTGAAATATTTTATTTATAGTAGACACTAAATTTTTTGTTATTCATATATTTTTGTTTTAAATATTACATGTCCATTCAACATAGAATGAATTCCATATCATATAATATAGATAATTAAGCCACAATAATGTCTATTTTGGAATATTCTGTTAAATTTTTAATTTAATTATCAATATTTATAAAATGGATGGTAGAGATTTAGCCTTCATGGGTTTTTTTTGAATATTCATAGTAATATAAACAAATTAAAAATTGAGAAGTAGCTATGTCATTTTTTCCTTTTAATTAAAGTGATTAATTAAAAAAAGTCATGTGAACAAGTGCGGTATAAAGTGAGTGATGGTTTTCTTGGCACATGGCATTGATAAGTTATGGTATTGACCCATGATATTGTAAAAAATCTTATTTACATATTAAGAATCTCCATGGTTAATAATAGTGTTCCATGTTTTTCTAAATGTATATATGTGTTGAAATTATATAATAATAATAATAATAATAATAATAATAATAATAATAATCATACTTGTCAATGTTTCAAATCCCAACAGGGATCCAAAATTATATCCCTGTATGGAGGGGATACATGGAATGAGAGCATTTTACTTGAAAAATTCAGAATGAAGATAGCAAGAAGAGCTCTCTCACTAAGCTCTTCTTCTATCATCATTAAGTAATTGTTGTGTGATGGAGCCCTGTTGGGATTTGAAACATTGACAAGTATGATTATTACTGTGGATACTCTGAAATTCAACTTAAAAGAAATGAACCATAGATGCATGAAATCTAATAATAATAATAATAATAATATTTTAAAATGAAGTTATAATTAAGTGTTTTTATTTTGATAAATTAAATACTATTATTTAGAAAAAAAAAATTCATTATGAAGTCTTAAACTTCAAAGAAACAATTCATCATTTATGGTATCACACACCAAAATTATTCAGGGGTTTTTGTTTTTTCTCTTTTCTCATATGTACATCAACCCAACCTACAAAATTATTAGTTAGACTGATAATAAAGTCATATCCTCATTTTTTTTTTTGATAAAGATCCATCATTGTCAGCTCAACATAGCGCATAATTTCTTTGTCATTGTCCGAGTGGTACTTGTGGGAATTCTTTTGCCTTTTTATTTCAGACATGAGTGTCGATAATGTTCTTTCATTCTCCTTCGCTAGCAGATTCTCCTCTACTGAAGGATGAGGGGGACCCATAAGGGTGGGCACTGAATCTTGAGAAGCTGAAGCATTGGGAGTTGTCTTCTGCCGCTAAGAACAATCCTTCTTATGAATTGTTGAGTTCTTGAAATTTCTTGTTGCCTTCTAACCCCGCCATCCATGATTGGGTTTTCTTGGCTCTTGGGAGCCGAATGACCCCTTTGATGCAAGGCATGCATTTTGAGGATGCATGGACTGCTAAGAAATTCTACATCTAAAATTAATGCTTTTGTAATTTGGAGGCTAAATATATTCATTGTCAACCCACTTTAGCATGACTTTATCTAGTAATCCTTCACTAAAATCTAGTTTAACACAAATGAAAACGAGTGAGATGAACCTAATAACCCATATTTCACTATATAATTTGATGCGGCGACTAATTGAATTACCAATAACTTTGAGGAAGTCTGGCATAATCCATTGGAGGGGTAAGTTAGGGAGCCTTACCCATATTGGAGTAGCCAAAGAATTCATCAAAATGGGGTTAAACTTCGAGAACCATGGATGGATTGAAAGATTTGCACAACCCTAGAATCAAGGCCCCTGGTTAAAAATTGATGTCAGTCTTCAATATCCTTGAATACTACCCCAAAATATCCTTTGGAACAGAATAACAGATCCAAATTTTGGGTCCAATTATGGTAAACCTAAGCCCTAAATGCAAATTTCATGGGAAAGAAACCATTAAATTTGCATATAACCACTCTTTGTTGATATTCCATTATCTTAACCCTAGTAAAAAACTTTTTCATCTAGAGCAATGGGGTCTCGTCATAATGCTCCACCACAAAATAATAGCCTGAAAGATCCTTCGGGGGTTGGCAGTTGGTGCCTAACTTAAGGGCATGTTTAAATGAAAATGGTTTTAATGCCAAAGATGTCCCACCTCCTTTGACACCTCCATGTAAACGTACCAAGGGGGAAATAGAGGCATGCTTATTGATACCATAATCACCAAGCTTATTTGTTGACCTTAATTGCCTCCCTTCAAAATGGATTCTTGTTGTCCCCATGGGAATACCTGTTAGCAAATATATACTGTCGACAAGCGATGAAACAACATTGCCTTCACTAACCATAAAGAAAAGGGACTTTCCTGACAAAGATTTGATGAAAATCGAGAATTTTTGGATATCTAAATCCCCAAAACTAGTCTTAAAAAAGATGTCATTAGGATTTGGAGATGAAGCATCTTAGGAGAGAATTTGAGATTCATAATAGACATGGAAGCCAAGTATGTTTAGGGAGTTATATCAAACATTTTGTAGATGATCCCACACCACTTGTGAAGAGCTTGGTTAGACATTTCGACAAACACTTTGTAGAGAAACTTTCTGCACATGTGTTCATCACTCCTTGAATTCCTCTCCTGTAATAAGGTCACTTTGAAGCTCATACGAACTCGGACACTCATACCTCATGAGTGAATGAATTTAGCCATGCCCTCTGCATCCTACTAGAACAAGTTGGACAAGAGGAGGACCCCTTTTGTGACAATTGGCATGGGATTACTTTAGCTTGCAAATTTCCTAAGGATCCATGGTGCCATGGTTCCATAAAAGACCGAAGCCTCTACCAAAGGAAAGGACAATTGTTGGAAGCGTAGTTCAACCATATAGTCGCTTGTTCATCTGTGGTAGGAGGGCATATGAGCCACAAACCACTGAGACCATATGCATCCATTGTCATGGAGGGATAATGGTTTGACCACTGATATCTCGTGTCCTCCTCCTTTGCTTATTAAAGTGACTTGACTTATGGTGGCACCCTCCAAAGATCTACAAAACTAGAAAACCCTAGCACCCATCGCAGTCTCCATCTTGCATCAAAGCTATAATTTAGTTAGTTTCTATTTTTTTTAAACTTTAGCAATATGAGATTATCACGACGTAAATGTTTTGATGCTTATTATGAACCGATCACTGTTTACTTGCCAATTGTCAACTCCATATCAATAAAGGAAAGAATTACATATCTCGTTTATATATAT
>APFE031675015.1:80455-97928 GCA_000404065.3 Pinus taeda
TCAACATGTTAAACATGATCCTTCCAAGACTTGTTGTAGATTAGTATATCATCAAAAAATACTAACACAAATTTTCTAAGGAAGGGTTTGAAAATGGAATTCATCAAACCTTGAAATGTAGAAGGATCATTGGTAAGGTCAAAAGGCATGACCAAATATTCATAATGACCCTCATGAGTTCTAAATGATTTTTTCCAGAATGTCTTCAGTCTTCATTTTGATTTTATGATATCCTGAACAAAGATCCAACTTGGTGAAGTAAATTGATCCATGCAATTCATCCAATAATTCATTAATGATAGGAATGGGAAGTTTATCTTTAATAGTGAGCTTGTTGAGCTCCCTATAATCCGGACACATGTGCCATGATCCGTCCTTATTGTGCACCAATACTACTAGAGTAGAGAAAGAACTTTGACTAGGTTGAATTATACCAACCTCTAGCATTTCTGCAACCATACATTCAATTTCAATCTTTTGGGCATAGGGATATCTGTAAGGCCTGATTTTTGGAGGAACACTTCCTAGAATCAAATAAATAACATGACCATGATCTCGAATACGTTGGAGGCCTTTGGGAGTCTCAAATACCTTGGAATGGTTTTCCAAGGCTTTCTGGAGATCTGGAGAAATAGATGATTTCGATGTGGGAACCTATAGTGAACATAATTGTGCAATTACGCCTCGTTGTTATTTATTTAGAAGATTCTTCATTGTGTTAGAGATTATTATCTTTCCCAGTTTCCCTGAGATACCCCCTAATTCAACTTCCATTCCTTCCGAAAAAAATTTCATGAAAAGTTTTTGAAAATTAAAAGCTATCTTACCCAAAGCTTGTAGCCATTGGACTCCCACTACAACATCAACACCACCCATTGGAATGGAAAGCATTGGGCTATTCAATACATATTCCCCCATGGATATCTTGATATTATGGAACTTTCTAGATAAATTTATGGTTCCTCCACTTGCAACCATCACTTGAAACTCTGGTGTTGGATGTAGGAAGAAATTCAATTCCTTGGCTGTCTTACAATCAATAAAATTATGGGTACTGCTCGAATAAATCAACACTATTACCTTTTTCTTCTTGATATGTCATTCTATCTTGATAGTTTAAGGAGAGGTAATTATGACCAATACATTAAAAAATATGGTCGGATTCATTTCTTCTTTCTCTAGTGTTTGTTCCTGGTGTATATCCTCTTCTTTTGACATTTCTTGTTCCTTTTCTTCTTCCTCTTCACAATGTATGTAAAATAATTTCTTCTCAGCACACTTATGACCTTTAGTGTATTTTCTATCACAACTGTAACAAAGCCCTTTTGCTATTTTTTCTTCCAATTGTTGTGGTGTCAACCTTGTAGGTTGTGGAAGGTTAGGGGAAACAACACTTCCATCTTTATAGTTGTGAGCGGTAGGCTTCCTTGTTGCCATAATATTTCTTTCCATTTTTCTTGCTAACCTGAATTCCTTCACCAATGAATCAAGTTCCCAAAAGCGAACCTCATGTTGGATGTTATCCTTTAAAGTCCCTATGAAAACATCAATCCTGTGATCCTCTGGAATATCTTTTACCCTTATATTCAATTTTTGGAAGTCCTCAATATGCTCCATCATTGAACCCTTTTGTTTGATATTTATCAATTGGCTAAAAAAAGTGTTTCTTTTTATATCCTCATAATGTGCTATCATTTCTTCAGTAAAAAATTCCCAAGTGACAATTTGTTTATGAGAGCAAAGTCCATTGATACCATACAAACTGATTTGGTTCCAAATATAAAGTTACAATGTGTACCTTTTGTGTGTTTTTCACATTATGGAGATCAAAATATTTCTCCATCTGAAGTATCCATGTTACGGGATCCTTGCCATCAAACTTCCTCATATTGATCTTGGGAACATGGTGGGTCTTCAATCCTACGTTAGAGTCTATGAAATCATGATTAACATTTCTTTTGTTCTCATCATGAGTTTCCTTTACTACCCTTTCACCATTAGTAAACATTTCTTGTAGCAACTTTGTCAAATCTATCTTCAAATCTTCCATGTTGCCTTTATGTTTTACTTCTATACCATCCATCTTAGCTTCCACGCCATTCATCTTAGCTTCCACACCATCCATCTTTGCTTCCACACCATTAATCTTATATTCCATTCCATTCATATTATATTTCACACCATTCATATTAGCTTCCATGCCTTTCTTTAAACCATCCATTTTATCTTCTGTTACTTTTTGTGAGATTGAAAATTGTTGCACTTGATCTCGTAATTTTGATATATCATGTTGCATTTTTTCCTCTTCTTCATGAGTCATGGTAGATATTTCAGGTTTCTTACTAAGTGTTTCAATTTTATTTCTTCAACCCAAACTTATGAAAATTTAGAAAAGAACTACACACATTTTTTTTGCTATGTAGGACCCTGATATTGAATATGTTGTACCTTTGTAATTTAGGATATCCAAGGTCTGAAATTGTGTCGTTTGGTATCCCTCTGGGTCCTCTTTCTAACCCTACTAGTCTAATCAATATTGGACTCTTCAAGAAATAGTTATGCCAAATATCCTACGATGACCTGATTATAGACTAGTTCAGTAGAGTGAACTTGTACGACCTACCACATGTCACTGTTTCAACCTTCAGACTTGAAAACACTGCACAAAACTACAGTCTGTCCTATTTCTATAACTTCTTACAAAATTTCAATTCGATGCTTAGAGAGAAATTTATGATGATTTTCCCAAGGTCACCTGTTTGGGATATAACTCGGGAGCCTGCAAAAATAGATCTGCAATTCAGATCCAAGGTTCATTGAGATTTTGGCTCAAATGGGTTTCAATTTTAGCTTCTGAAACTTCGTAGAAAAAAAGTTATAGCAAAAATTCCACGATGACTTGTTTGGAGTAGCGAAACCCTAGAATCCAAAGCTCTGATACTAAATATTATGTAACCAACTCACAAAATAGAAGAAAAAATAGATCAACGACTTCAAAATCAGCCTCTTCGAGGGGGAAACCTCCTTTACATTACACAAATGAACAATACTTGGATGATACAAATGGAAAAACCTCCTTTCTATATATAGGAGTCTAAGGGGTCGCAATATAATCAAAGCTGACATAACAATAATAATATAAGGGCACAACAATAACAACAGTGGGCTTCTATGGGGCACAATAATAATAATATGTGGAAAATAGGGGCACAACAATAACAATAAGGGCCACAATGACAATAGTAATGGGGGAATCACTAGTATTATAGGGACCTAACAAGATTCCTAGGTGTCCGATAATTTTTTGTGACCTTGGTTCATCATACTATGTGTTTGGGATTATGTTTAATGGTGTTGGGGAAGGGGTCATTTTGAGAGGATTTAGTGGCTATTATACAACACACAGGTGATTCCCTCGGGTTTTAGGTCCGTGTTACGAGTTTCAGGGATGATTTAGTGGGTTGGAGCTCTAGCTTTATTGTGGATGTGCCTTGTTTCATTTCTTATTTTTTTTTTGTAGACATCGGTATTTACAATAGTTGTTCCAGGTGTGTCCTCCTAGTTTTAGTCATACCACCTAGGGAGCGAATACATTGTAGGTGTGAAAGAGGGGAAAGTGGTATGCAGGGATTTTTTCTCATGAATCAAATGCCACATACTTTAATGAAATTCCACTGAAAATAAGGAAATAGATATGTAAAGTGGAAACTCAAGTTAGGGTGGAGAGAGAATCCCACTCCAATTTAGAAATATTGGAGGATATGTCTACTTGGGTTCCTGGCCTTGGGAAAACCAAGGGAAGGAAGAAGAAATATAAAAAACATATAGCCTTGCATTCTCAAATGAAAACATTATTGGGGCTTGTCCTACAGGAAAGTAGGTGGAGCGGTATAATGTCTTCGCCACACAAGAAGATATGAAGAGAATGATAAAAAGTTAATGCTTCTACTTAGACAAAAATTGATGCTTTCATTGCTCATGTTGAGGGGAATATTCTATTGGAATATGATAATGAAAATCCGAGAGACCTGCCATGTTCAAGTGCAAGGGATCTTGTGCTAATTTCTTCCTCTGAAAATGTTTAAAATGTATTATCTGTTAGCTTTCTTGCTATATACTCAGTTTTGGTTCAGCCCAATCAAGGAGGATTATGCTTTTACGAGTTATTTAGGTCTTAATTTTCTATATGTTAGATCTAACATGGGACTTTGTTTTGTGAATTTTTGTAACCATGAATATTTGGAGAAATGCTAGGCTATTACTTTCATGGTAGGTGGTTTGAGGAAGAGTAAAATCCATAGAGGGAAATCTAGCACAACTATGCAATCGTAGTATTTTTTTTTTTTATAATACAAGGTATCAATTTAAAGAAAAAAAAAGATATTATATATATTTTAATATATGATGTTTGAATATTTTAAAAATTTATTTAATTTTAATGTAAAATAAAAATGTTTTATTTTATTTTTTTATTTTTTTTTTTAAATTATTAAAATAAAAAATATTTAATTTAATAAAGTTAACATTAGAACAATTTTATTGAAAATTTTTAGACAATTTGACATAAGTAGATCAAAACCTAATTCTTATTGTTCAATTTATAAACCTAAATTGGTTAGATTTAATGGTAATGCGTTTTTTTTTCAAGCATAACTTATGTGACTTTTATTTATAAAAATATACATCCTAGGCTCATACCAGGAGTACATTTTGTGCATAGTTGATTTCGATAATGTAATGACCCATCTTGAATTACTGACAAAATATTATTATTAGCATGCATATGTTATCTACACACACATGCATTGCACTACTATATATACTAGTTTGATTATATAAAAACGTATAAGTGTAGGGTAAATGAATTAATAGTTAAAAGTGTTAATCAATATATAATTATCAAAGAAGACAATAAAATATATTAATTTAATATTCATTAATAAAATTTAGGGACAAGACATGCCAATGTCTGTTCCATTAAAAGATATATATACACACACACACACACATACAAAATAATAAATGACTAACTGGATTATTAATAGATACAATTTTTTTTGGATAAGATCAAGGTTGATTGGTCAGAAGCAAGGTGGGGTTTCTTTAGAGCAAGAAACCTTCCCTACAGAAAAATATAAAATGAGAAGCTTCGGGGGTTCTTTCGACACTAGAAATTTGGAGAGGGGGAGAAAAATGAGATCATGGAGTGAACCTCTATGAATTGGGGAACGAGCCTTGGGGCTTTAGATTTTGGCTATAGACCTATGATTTTTGGGCTATGTTCTCAAATTTTTGGGCACTAGGGCTATAAGAATTCAATCTCAAAGTATTATGGGTTTGGGAGCTGGAGAGGCTAGTCCCACATTGGTTGGGAGGAATCAGTCAGTTTGGAAGCAAGAGCTTAGGATTTAGATTTAGCCATGGATTGATGTCATCGAATGATCGACATCTACTAGGAGAAACTAGGTATGTGGAAATGTTTTATTTGGTATGTTTAGTATTGAACTTGATTTTGAATGAAATATGATTGATATAAATGAAAAATTAATACTAGGTGTTACATATAAACACTAGCTAGCACTTATACACTATTTTGAGACTTCTAGGAACAAAAAGAAACCATTCCCTGATAGCAATTTCATAAAGAAAACTATAATTTCTGAAACCCCCCTGAGTTTGCACACTTTATAGTACATAATTTCTAACATAAAGAGTTGGCTATGTAGACATTGAGTTGATTAGTAAGCTCATCATATTATGCCTTTACATTTAACTTTAGGGGAGGGGAACTACATGGAGCATTCTAGGAGGGCTTTCATTGCATTAAAGGGATTAGAGAATTATTTTGTTGAGTAGGCTCAAGCTCATGAATCTTTCCTTGAATCTAATAAAGCTCATATTCTAATAATTGAAAGTGTTTTTGGTGATGGATTAGAATATCTAGGGAATATGTCACTTATACAAACATCTAATCCATTCAGTTTTGCAAGAATCATAGCATGTTGTGTATGTCATCTAACTCAAAATTTAGGTCAAGGGTATTCCTCCTTGATGATGGAGGAGGATGGGACATTTTTTGAGGATGTTGCAAAGGCCAATAGAGCTAGAGAAGTAGGTGAAAATTAAAGCATCTTAGTGAAGAATTTTATTGAGCAACATATATTCCATTATCCCTTTAATCATGAGCAAAATCCCCCCCATGAAGATAAAGTGATTGTTCTTGATTTTTGGATCTCTCTCCTATGTAATGAAGATTTTATCACATGGACTAATGATGAAGTAGAATATTGAAGGGAAACCTCCTATACATGAGAGAAAAATGACTTCTTGAATATGATCCAATGCCACAAAATACCAATAATTCATGTTGCAAAAACAAAAAAATAGGTAAGGTTGCATTTCACCATTAATCCTTTTGACAATTCTTTGAGTTGTTATCCTTTGTTGAACCAACATCATTACGACTCCCATGAACATGGTGTAACTGCACTTTCTCTTTGTACTTTTTCCCATACTGCAAAGTACTTCCTCTCTATGTCAATGATGGTGCAAGGGATGAATGGATAAACTCTAGGTGCATGTTGAGATTATGCAATCGGTTGTTGACAAGCGCATTATGTTTTCTATGAAAATACCCCCTCATAAGCTCATAGGAGAATATTATGGTTTTGGTTGAAACACACCCTCTTTGTTCAGCCTATTTAATAACACAAGTTGTACCATGAGGACAATTCCATGTTAACCTATAACACTTTGTCCCCTTCACCTAACTTGTGTTGCCAAATTCTCACTTAGTCATGAGGAAAAAAGATCAAGTTAACTCACTTTGACACTCTTGTTCAATTAAGGAAACTTCTATGGTGGATTGAGATATCTTTACCCTGATCTATGGATTTTTTTCTAAATAAACAAAGCTTACAAAAGTATAAATAACCATAAATCATCAAGAAGATTTTTCCTAAATATTAAAGCATCTAAAAAGTGGATCAAGGCATTTTTATATGAGGAAACATTCACTGCAAAGTTTTGTCCCAAATTTAAGCCGGAGGATTTTGGAAATCTTTGTCCTCCACTTACCTATATATTGGAGGCTTTGCTATTGAGAAAAGGATCAAAATTCATTGTAATGTTATGTTGTCAAGATTTTCCTTGAGAGAGAGAATTTTTGGAGTTAGGAGTTGGAGGAGGTGTTGCTGCAAACACATCTATTGGTTGTAATATTCTTCCTATTTGATTAATATAGATTGGTTGTTCTTTCTTATATATAATTGTTCATGATATTTTCTATTATGTTTAACTAATTTTAATTTGGATTTTTTTGTTTAACAATTTTATATTATGACATATGGTTGTTGTTCACATGTCTCCTTCAGTTCCAATTCCTTGGCACTCTCTTCAATTACATTATATAAAGTATTTCATCCATCATCTTCTTCTTTGACCTTACACTTTAGGGGGCATATGTTACACTAGAAATGACATGCTCATTAGATCAGAGGAGAAGACCAACTGTAGGTTTTAATCCTGTACAAAAATTACCTGCATACAAATTCTAAAACACATAAAATAAACAATGCGAGAGCATAACACATAAAACACATATACACAGAGATTTTCCCTTGGATCCCAAATCAGGAATACTAGCTTGATTTTTCATTGTGTTCCTTTCAATGTTACAATACATATTTATACATGCCAAAGCATCCAATACCATGGACCGAAAACCATCGCATCCAAAACCATGGACCAAAAACCATTGCGTCCAAAACCATGTGCGAAAATCATGCACAAAACCAGAGGTGGGTCCGCCCAACCTAACATAGGGTCCAAAACCAAAATTTTCCGGGATGCATCCCCGGATGCCATAAAGTGGGGTTATGGGTATGCCTCAAACCCCCTGTGAACCCCCCCCCCGTACACAATCGGCACAATGAAGGGGGGGCTCCACCCCCCCCTCTAACCCCCCAGTTAACTATGTGGGCTAGTCATGGAAAGAATATAACACAACCCAACATTCTCCCACTTGTTGTTTTCTTTCCACAAGGGGACAGAAGAGAGCTTAGTCATTTTTCTAGCCTTGAAATGCCCATTGTCTCTCTACACCAAGAGAACTTCTCAGAGCTCATATATTTTGTCAATGTATTTGCAGTATTCTTCAAAATGTCCACCTTTACCAGCAACACCTTTTTGTCTTCTATCATATCCCTCACAAAGTAATACTGAACATCAATGTGCTTTGTCCTTGAATGATATGCGGGGTTCTTTGCCAGTAAAATTGCACTTTGGCTATCACAGTCTATCCTTATAGCTCCCTGTACTAACCCCATACTTGAACACAATCTCTGCAACCAAATTGCTTCTTTTCTTGCATGAGTGGTAGCCATGTATTTTTCCTTTGTAGTTGATAGTGCCACTACAAATTGTTTCTTACTCATCCAACTGACTGCACCTCCAAATAGGGTAAACACATACCCACTTGTACATCTTCTCTGATCCAGATCTCCAGCCCAGTCTACATCAACAAAGCCATGGATATGCAACACTGTCCAATCCTGGTCTTCCTTGGTAGCACAAACCATAATCACTAGTGCCTCACAAATACCTAAAAACCTGCTTCACTGCTGTTTAGTGATCCTTCCTTGGTTTTGACTTGGTTTTGACATAAACCTGCTCAATACTCCCACTGCATGTGTAATGTATGGTCTAGTATAGACCATTGCATACATCAGGCTACCGATTGCATTTTCATATGGAACACGGGACATGTCCTCTTCCTCTTCTTGTGTCTTGGGACACTGTTCAACAGATAACTTTACACCAACAGGAATAAGAACCTTCACCAGTTTACTATCCTGCATATTAAACCTCTGTAGTATTGTCTCGACATATTTCCTCTGGTTTAACTAGAGCTTCCTCTGTGCCCGATCTCTTTTAATTTCCATGCCCAAAATATAGTTTGCAGCACCAAGATCTTTCATCCCGAATTTGGAGGACAATTGGGTCTTCAAATCCTGGATAATTTCTTTGTCATTTCCAACCAACAACATATCATCCACATACAAGACCAGATAAATAACATAGTCACCAATTAATTTAAAATACGCACAACGATCTGCTTTACTTCTGGTGAAGCCAAGTCCCTGTATAAATGTATCAAATTTCTGATACCACATCCTTGGTGATTGTTTTAACCCATACAGAGACTTCTTTAACTTGCATACTAGTTCTTTCTTACCCTTCACTACAAAACCTTCAGGTTGCTTCATGTAGATCTCTCTTCTAGATCCCCATGAAGAAATGCTATCTTCACATCCATCTGTTCTACCTCATAATCAAAAGAAGCAGCAATAGATAATAGCAATCTAATAGAAGCTACCTTGGCAACATGAGAAAAAATATCACCAAAATCAATTCCCGGCACCTGGGAATAACCTTTTTCTACCAACCGAGCTTTGTATTTCTCCACCTTTCCTTTTGCATTTGTCTTCTTTTCGAACACCCATTTGCTGCGAATGGGTTTCCTTCCAGCCGAAAACTCCACCAGATCCCAAGCCTCATTTTTGTGCCAAGATGCCATTTCATCAACCATGGCCTCTTTCTCGAGTTTGCCATCCTCTGAATCTACTACTTCCTTCACAGTTCTAGGATCATCATCAGTAATAGATAAAGCAAAATTTGAACAGAAAGCAGATGGACTATACCTTTCTGGCTGCCTTCTTTCTCGAACTAATCTTCTTACACTCGGAGTTTGTGGCTCTTCATCTTTTGATTCCTCCTCTATTGTAGAGTCTAATTCTTCCTCCTTTAGCTCAAACTCTATCTTCTCAGGTTCCTTTGGTTGGATTTCATGTTTAATAACATTTTTTTACCTCTCTGAACACCACATCATAGCTGTACACAACCTTCCTTGTTACAGGGTTCCAAAGCTTATAACCCTTTAAACCATCCTTCTACCCAATAAAGATGCACTTTTGAGATTTACTATCTAACTTGGTTCGTTTCTCCTTTGGAACATGTACATATGCATCACATCCAAGTACCCTCAGATGTGAAAGAGAGGGTTTCTTACCAGTCCATACCTCTTGTGGAGTTTTATCCTCCAACGCTGATGAAGGTGATCTGTTGAGAAGGTAACATGATGTCTCCACCGCCTCTTCCCAGAATTCCTGTCCTAACCTGGCAACATCGAGCATGCTTCTTGCCCTTTCCATCAATGTCTTGTTCATTCTTTCTGCAACTCCATTTTGCTGAGGTGTATATGGAGTAGTCTTTTGCTGTGCTATACCACAATTCTTATAGAATTCTTCAAATTCCTTGTTGCAAAACTCTCCAAAATTATCTATCCTTAACACCTTTATCTTCTTCTCTGTCTGATTTTACACCAGAGCCTTAAATTCTTTAAACCTGTCAAAGACTTCAGATTTCCTCTTAAGGAAATATATCCATGTATTCCTTGAGAAGTCATCTATAAATGATACATAGTACACATACTTACCCAGTGATGGAACCTTCACAGGTCCAAACACATCACTGTGCACAAGTTCTAATATCTGTTTCGCCCTCTTACTACCAGAGAGGAGGGGAAACTCACCCGATTCTGCTTCCCATATACACAATTTTCACAGAAATCAAAATCAGAGAGCTGTTACTCATTACTTCTACCATACCTTTACCCATGAAGTATTAGAGGCCTCTCTCTCATATGCAAGCTTTGATGCCCCACATGGTCTTCTCTACATAGTTCCAATCGAACTCCACATCAATACCAGTTCTCCTGACCATCTTGTAGGTATTCCTTCTCGAACACTGTTTTTACACTACATCATCCAACTTGCTTACATAAATAAGATTTCTAGCAATGCAGGAATATTGCGAACACCCGGAAAGTGTTCTAACCCTTCCACCTTGCAACTTCCACTTTAATTTTCGCGATAATGATTCTAGCCTTCATTAAATTCCCTAAGAAACATTACCACCATCGTATTTCTATACTCGCAAACTACTCTCTATGGGGAGTGAGTGAAAGGATGCACCTGTCAATCAACCATGCCTCATGATTATGTGTACTGAAGAAGCCAGTACACATCCCACCTTCATCTGAGGTGGTTTTCGCCTCTGTAGAAGGAGCATCATCAGATCCCTTTCCTTTATTAGGAGATTTAGATTTGCAGTCCCTTTTGTAGTGCCCTTCCTTTCCGCATTTCTAGCACACCACCTTTACAGGTTTTCCTGGAGACTTAGATCTCCCTTTAGATTTAGATCTCCCACTGGATGAATTATTTTTGTTTCCGTTCTGGGACCGTCCTCATACAGACAAGGCATCACCATTCTGACTCTCCATATTTTTCCGTGTCATCTCCTTCGTCAGCAAAGATGAAACTATTTCATCAAACTGCAAGGCAGTTGCATTACTACCTATTGCAATAACCAGACTATCCCACAAATATGGTAGAGAACATAACAAACTGATGCACTTATCTTCATCTGAAATTTTAATATCAACAGATGCTAACTGAATTACCACAATATTAAATGCATTCAGATGCTTTGTCACCAAGTCTCCATCTTTCATCCTTAGGTTATACAACTTTTTCTACAGGAACAATTTATTCACCAGAGACTTATATTGGCACAAAGTCCCTAACTTGTCCCACAAGCCTTCGCCGTAACTTCCCCTGATACATTCAATAATACTAAATCTGAGACACACAATCGTATTGTTCTCTTTGCCTTCTGATCCAACTTCTTCCATTCTTCATCAGACACTCCGATTGGTTTACTACCCAGATTTAACATGATCCACTGATCTTTATCCATCAACAGATCCTCCATCTTGAGTTTCCACAACTCAAAAATATGACCATTAAATTTCTCGATCTCTATCTTTCCATTGCTCGCCATCTTCTTTCACCACCAGAATCGATCTCGTAGATCTCCCACTGAATAGGGTCTACCATAGGCCCGAGCGAAACGCCTTAGTAGCAAAGGCTTCCCCTTGAAGCTAAAACAGTTCTGATACCAAATGTAGGTTGTAACCCCGTATAGAAAGTACCTGCATACGAATTCTAAAACACATAAAATAAACAATGCGAGAGCATAACACATAAAACACATATACATAGAGATTTTCCCCTAGATCCCAAACCAGGACTACCAGCTTGATTTTTCATTATGTTCCTTTCAATGTTACAATACATATTTATACATGCTGAAGCATCCAATACCATGGACTGAAAACCATCGCGTCCAAAACCATGGACCGAAAACCATCGCGTCCAAAACCATGTGTGAAAATCATGCACAAAACCATAGGTGGGTCTGCCCAACCTAACATAGGGTCTAAAACCAAAATTTTCTGCGCTCTGCCCTGGACCCCATAAAGTGGGGTTACGGGTATGCCTCAAACCCCCTGTGACCCCCCCCTACTACACAATTGGCGCAACGAAGGGGGGGGGGGCTCCGCCCCCCCTCTAACCCCCCGGTTAACGACGTGGCCTAGTCGTGGAAAGAATATAACACAACCCAACACCAACTTGGACTGGAAGAAAACCCTAATTTGTAGGCCTATTTTCCATAGTAACGCACCCTAGAAACTAGCAAGATGCATGCTAACGCTGGCCAGTAACTAGCAGACCATGTTACCCTAGCTATTCACACTCTATATCCTCCATAAGGTTATGCTACCTGAATTTCACAGGATCACGAGAAAATATCACAAGTTAACTCATTTCACTCTATCATTTGCTCAAAGTTGACTCTAAAATGCTGGAGAGAATCACTTCAAACATATCTATATATGTTTCCTATCCTAACAGAGACTATTAAGCAAGGAGAAAGTATTAAAGCAAGTAAACATCCTCCTACCATTTGGCCTTTTCCCGAGATGAACTGGTGAAGAAATTGGCAAAATTAGAGCCTCCCATTGCCTATATATTGGAGGCTAGGCCTTTTTAATCAAGATCAAAATTCATGCATTGTTATGCTGCCTAGATGCAATTGAGAGAGAGATTGAGGAACTATGAGCTAGAGGAAGGGTTGTTGCAACACCTCATGGTTGTAATCTTCCTTCACTGATTAAATAATATAGATCTACTACTCAATGTAAGAAAGGAAAGGAAAAAGTTGTTAAGTTCCAACGCAAGATATGCATTGAGGACCATTTAACCTATGCATGTCCTCAAATCCAAGAGTGCACAAACTTCCTTGCATAAGAGGACACTTGTTGGACCCTTGCAGTACTCAATAACCCTTTTCCTGCTTAGTAGCAAAAACAACATCTCATATCGAACCCACCACCACCTCTGGAAGGGGACAATGGTGGTTCACACCCTCATCCCCTTGGAGAAGGATCATCAATTTTTTACACCTTTGAAATGGTTGATTTGTAAAAACGAGCCAAAAAAAATGGGAATCCAGTCCCAAATGCTTCAGACATTGCCTTGAGTTCTATTCCACCACCACCTAATGATCTGCATATTGAAAGTCCTATTTCTGACCCAATAACTTGTCCCCCAAAAGGTACACTTCGACCTATGACACATAATCCATTTTATCACAATGCCCATAACTACAATATTATAGAGAATCTAGCGCAGGTGCCATGTGCTATGTTAGTGCTCAAAGTATTACAAAGTTTCCCAACATAATGGAAAGATTTTCTTTTGGCGATATGTGGGATTGATCCGCAAGATCCCAATCTAGTGATTTTGACATGGAGAAAAGTACACCTAGTCTATCCCACCTGCTTGCATTCTAAGTGAAATTTATGACAAAAGGAAAAGCCATTCACCACACCTTCGTTGATGAAGGTGCATCAATGCGTGTGATGGATACTTCCTAGTTTCTTGCCCTAGGTTCACTAACAATTTCACCACCATCAAAATCCCTTAAGCATTTGATGGCCACACTTCCATCCCAAAGGAATATCTTGATGCTTTTCCCATCACTCTTGGAGTGAAAACAATCCAAGTTGATATTGAAGTTGTCAATTACCTACTCGATTACAATCTTCTATTAGGGCATAGTTGAACTTATGCTATGACTATGATTATTTCATAGGTTTTCTAGCTTATTTGTTTTCCTCACCATGGAAAAATTGTGACAGTGGACCAACTTTATTTCTGCACCCCAAGCTTCCTACCACCGACTTGTAATTTTCCTCTAATGGGTGGTACTCTTGAACCTGTTGAAGCCCCAAAAATCGGGTCGACAACAAGGGGGATACTCACCCGGTCCGGACCTTGGTTGACAGCTCCTTATCTGTTTGGTATAGTGAGTCCGACTGGGGATAATGGGAGCAGTTTCGCAATCTAAGGGTGTGTGTGCGCAGAGTTGGATGTTGTTGATCTAAAGTTCATATCTGAGCTACTTTAATCTAACTCTATGCTATTGTAATATAATGAAAACAACACATCTAATCTATGCTAACCCGGGATGTAATTCTTCTATTATGAAATCTAAAGAGATTTCAAATAATAGCTGGTAATAAAGATCATTCAGCAATTATAAGAATAGAAATCAGTTAAGATGAACCACTTTGCATAAAAAGTTAGGCAAAACAGCTGTGAACAACATATCGCATAATAAGTTATTCACACATTAAACATAAATAAATGGCTCCACCGTAAAAAAGTGCCAAATGGTAACACAAACATTCATGTAATAACATATAAACAACTAAAAATTGGTATATTGCTTTAGAATATAAGTAGAAATGATCAAGAGATAAAAGTACCATTTATGACTGGTCCTACTCATAAGCTTCAAGCAACAATGATTTATCTTTCCTTGTTCTAATATCTACTAAGAGTACAGAAGTGCAACATCAGTAGCAGGTATCAAATGCAAACATCAATAAATCTCGATCCTTCCATTCATCAAAACCTCCTCTGAGGGTGCAAAAGTGCATGTTCTGAGGATAAGTTTTTGACAAATTTCTGGACCCTTCTCTAAATGCATGAGAAGGGTTTAAATACCGTTAACTAAATAACCTAATTACACAAATTTAGGATACGGTTTTTTAAATGACCGCCCTCTTTCTAAGCAAACTTATTTCTAAAAATCGAATCTAATTCCTAACTATCTCTGCATTTACTCCTTGATGTTGCGAGCATTCAACATTTGCCTGAGAAGAGTCGGCTGGTTGCTTTCCGCTTTTGTTTGAGTCAAGCAAATAGGAATGGCAAGTGCTGGCACTATTTTTTAGTAATTTAGAAGATATTTTTGGGGATCATCCTCTTGCCAGGTGATTTCACTGCGTATATACTTGGTAACCTCTCAAATTTCCCTCAAATTGCTTTTGCTTTTGCTATATTGGCTTCCGGACTTGCGAATGACTTACTTCTTTGATCCGGGCCTTTGTGGTGTGTTTTTTGTCTGTAGCGCCTTTTCCTTTTCCGGGCATAAGATTTTTCAGAATTTTGTAAACATGCTGTTCTTTGTGAGCTTTTTACCCTGAGTGTTGGATCACCTATTGATATCAACCTCTATTCAGTAATGCTATGGAACCTGTGGTTCCGCTGCATGTGGTATTCGTTTATGAGGGGATCTCTTCTCTGTCTCCGAGTATTGATGCTTTCCCTTTTTCCTTAGATGTTTCCTATTTTTCATTCCTGCAGTTCACGCAAAGGAAAAAGAGTTACAACAATAAATATTGACGCGAAAGCTCTAAGCTCTACGAATGCATAAAATAATGTCACCCATTGTGAACTGACTCTTCGAAAAACATAAAACTGTCCTTCATTAACATTTTGGCGTACGTTCATTAATTTCGTTTAAGGCGCGCATCTAATTTTTTGGTTTATGGACAATTTTTCTTGAATGTTGGGTCGAGAAAAATTTGCAATGGGTGGTTCCCACAACTTGTATTTCATTACCGCGTTATCGCATTTTCGTCAAGATCGCGATCTCGCAGATCGCAGATCGCAGCTCGTATCATCGCAGCATCGCAATTATCACAAGATCGCATTTATCGCAAGATCGCATTTCATGTTAAACTATTGTGTGCTGCTTATGCGATGTTGCGATATGCGATGTCGCATATTGGCCATTGGAGAATTATCAAGATCTTCATTTATGGGTGCTTCTTGATATATGCGATGCGATGGATTTCGCGTCGCTTTTTTCGCATTTTTTATTGTGCTCATAAAGAAATGTTTTACTCTCTTCTCGCGATGCGATATATTTTTAAGGAGTACAATACAAAAAGAATTTTTTGAATTTTTTACTAAGGGTCCCCACTTGTTTAATGTTATTGCTAACACTAAATAAGGAGGGGGGTTGTTGGTGGCCACAACAATGGCGATTCACTTGGAAGAACCAGTTATCTCTGCTTCCCTATTGAAACTTAATTTCAAAACAGAAAAATTTTCATAAATCTAAACTTTGTTATGGATAGATAGAGTACATTATGCTTTATTCTATCAATGATATTCTGTTTCAACCTCTTTTTATTCTAATTGTTTACTCCCTCAGACTTGTCCTTGTATTTACATCAGCCATTACTTGGTCTTGTAAGGATAAAATAAAGTCCTCTCTGTATGCCAGCCTTTAAAATATGCTCGTTTGTCGTAGGTAGAGCCTCTGCTGCCAGCAGGCGTCCATAGCCTCGACAGGGTTACCTGTTACCCAGTAATGATCCTTTGTCCTGCTCAAGGTGATCTACAACTTTCAAAGGAAAAACCTGCATTGCGTTTTTCTTTGGTTTTCCTTTTTATTCTTTAAAGAAAAATGTCTTGGTTTGGTAGCCAAATTATGACACAGTCATACACTTGATTTACACTCTTCCTGAACAAGCTGGCTCGTGATGAGACCCCTTGTCTTTTGATTTTAACAATCTTGAGTCATCGCCCTGTTTTGATGGACAGTATTGGCAAAGTCAGCGAGTTATAATATCTGTGATCATGATAAGCCGGCTCGTGATGAGACCTCTTATTCTTTAAGATATAGTGCTTCTTGGGTTGTTCCTCTGAATGTTGTGATTTTCTTTAATAGGGAGGAAGTCATTGCTTTTCTTAAAAAAGCTCTGGACGACAATAATAGAGTTTGAAAATAGCTGCTTTACAGAGAATCCCTATTTTGTTATTGATACCTTTCATTGTGATGATATAAAACAATTTCTTCGCCAAAGGTTGCTTTCGTCAAATTTTTTTGGAAGTTGAAACTAGCATCATATCTAGGCTAAAGTTTTTAACTGTATCTGTCAATAATAAAGATTAGGTTCTTTAAAAATTTTGTCGTTTATACAAGCGGAAAGCTCAAAATCTTAAAGAGGATTGGTGTCTTTTCCATGAATAACTATGGTAACCATTCACAACTGGTTTTATTATGAAAAGAAAAGAAAAATAAGACTTATTCTAAAAAATAGAAGAATAATCTTCTATGGAAAATATATTTTAAGGATTTGTCCATTAACAGGCAGAGAATCCCTTCTACCTGCTAAATCCTATAAGACAAACGTTGATGGACCTATGAC
>APFE031675015.1:105372-128368 GCA_000404065.3 Pinus taeda
ATATATATATAATGCTTTCTGATGTAGTTTTTGTCTTCCGAATGCAACTTGTTTACTTTTCAGCGACTTTGCTGGTTATATAGCAGAAACAGTGTTGGCTTTTGTTTATTTAACCGTAATAACAAAAAAAAGTTCCTCCGTGCAAAAAACAACTTTCAAACCAAAAGAGAATACCAGTGAGTGCATCAATTGCACAGATAAAAATTATCGTCTACCTTGGGAACTAGGTTGTTTCTAAACCATAACAGAATACCCACCATTGGCGTTGTGAAATACGTTGTTCTGTGTATTAGTGGTGTAGCAATAATTGAAAATGGAAATACTTTCAAACATTAACATCATAAAGTCAGACATAACACAAGTATTCAGTAGTAGCCTAATTGTATTAAAAATACAATAAATAAAACATAAGATATGCGATTACATCATGACTTCTCAATATACTTTGGTGGAGACAGCGTGATTATTCGTGGATAACAACTATATCAATAATGCAATAAACTAAACATGAACTTCATATATTGCGGTTTAGAAGCACACTAATATTCTGCGACCAATAAACTGTAGGAATAGATCTAAACATTTACGACTTGATTGCTTCAATAACTTTAGTTAAAGTGCCGTTCCTCCCCACGATTTTAGAGATAGAAAAACCGGCTGCTTGGAGTAGATCATTCCATTGTTTTCGGGTCCTTTCACCACCTCCCGGTAAAGAATTCAACATAACAGCATCTAAAACATTGGCAGATCCTATCATGTCAGAACCTTCTGTTAAATCCAAGATAGCCTCAGATAATATTAACTTTCCTTTGTCCGGAAGAGCCTGGTGGCAGTTGTTCAGTAGCTTGATGCAGTCTTCGTCGTTCCAACTATGTAGAAAATTCTTTCATGGGCAAATCCAAAATAAACTCAAATCAAGTACTAATATCTTGCGTATAGATATTACCAAATAATTAACCTCCAAATAAATTCCATTACAACAGCCAAACAGTTTTACTCACCTTCATAAAAATCGCATCTGCAGAGGGTGCGCTCTCAAACAGGTTTCCGCTTATGTGCTGTACGCCTGCGTGAATTAGAATAGGATTAACGAATAGATAAGGAACACGGTGTCATAATAAAAATAAGGCGGAGGAGTTTGATTTAGATGGAAATGTTTATATGCATGTGGGAAAAAGTATATCTATATGCTTTTTTTGTTTAGAAAATTATGGAAATTAAGAATTTAGAAATTTTTTTATAAAATTTGAGTAGAGATTTTTGTAAATGTAATTGTAGTCTTAAATTTTAAAATTTTGTTTGGTTATGGATTTTTGAGTAGAGATTTTGGTAAATTTAAATTATAGTTGTTAAATTTTAAAATTTTGTTTGGTTATGAATTTTTGAGGATGTTAAATCTATTTTCATTATTAAAAATATGATTCAAATACTAATACAAAAATTCAAATACTTGAAATATTTGAACTATTATTAACGGTTTAGGCCACTACTATTTATAATTTAAATTTAAATTTAAATAATGACAATATCTATGAATGAGGCAGCGAAATTGGACATAAATAACTATATAAAAAGATTAAGAAGAGCCAAATAGAAAAATAGAGATACCGGGGATAGTTGGTGCAGTTGCGATCACTTGAGGAAGATCAAAGTTGATAGCGCGAATATGAGGATGCGCTTTAGTTATGAGACTCAACGCTTCCCCGCGCCCTCCGCCCACGTCCACCAGCGTGTTGATGTCTTTGAAGCCGTCATAAACAGCTAAGACATATGTGATAGTGGCCTTTGTTACTGAGACCATGCCTGCGTTGAAGATGGCATTGAACTCCGGCTCGCCGGCTGCGAAATTCCAGAAGTCTTTGCCGTTGCCACTAGAATTCTTGAAATTATCGCCGCCATGAAGCACACGTTCGTGAATATGGTCCCAGGCGGTAACGTAAAGTGGGTGTGTCTGCAAAAGAACGAAGGGAACTAGGCTTCGCGAACTAATATCCTCGGAGGTGAAGTAGGTTTTGGTGAGATTGGTAAGGCCATATTTTATGTTCATGGGGGCATTAACTCCCTCCGGTGGCACGATTGCCTGCAAGATTCCCATAGTGGAAAGCTAAGTAAGAATGCGGGAAAGGGCGCCCATGTCGGGGTCTTCAGAGGGGAGTTGGGCGGCGATCTGGTGCACGGAGAGAGAAACATCGGGGCCGGCTTTCGAGATGATGTCAAGGATTTTAAGACGAATTGCACATTTTAGGAGAAAGGGAGTCTCTAAGGAAAATGCCAGACCTAGGGCCGAAGCCCGAAGCGCCTCTTCGTCTTTCACAGACTGCATATTCATATCCGGAGCCTGAACAAGAAAACCTTCGTTGTTCACAGCTTGGATGTTCATACAACTCCTTCAACTCACCACAGATCACTTGGATAGCAAAGGAAGAGGGATGCCAAATATATAATATTTGGTGGTAGCTTCGTGTCACATGCTACGTCACAGTTTCAATTGTACTGATTCAAATTCCGTGAGCTTGATTTAACAGCAGGGCCCAAACTACTGATCGTCATATATTTTTCTTCGAGTTTCGATTTATGGCCCACACAAATTAAGATTGTCACCTTAAAATTGACGATTTACCATTTATACAACCTTAATTGAAGTTGTGTTCATTTCTATATAATATTTTCACCTTTCTATATATGCTGTAGCTACTTTATCGACGACGAACTAAACACTCTACGCACTAGGTATTTATTCGTGCCGAAAACCTCGACTTGATTTGAGGATCTGCGCTTGAATCAATTCATACCAAACTTTCTTTGATTTAAAGACCCTACCCACTAAATATTTAATCCTGCCGAAAATTATGACTTGAGTGCGTTGGTATTGACTGGTTGGTCGGTATCGAAAGTGGCTAGTCTCGAAAACCACTTCAGTTAGGTGCCGTATGAATTCAAACCAATCGTGTGCTTAGTTTGTGGGTATTGGCTTGAATTTGGATGGCATGGTTTTTAATAACTTGCCCATAGTATGAGCACACTTATATTTTTGTCAACGTGAGACACAAGTAAAAATTGATTATTTAATCATTTGATTCATACACATAGCAATCACATTAATAATTATCCAATGTATTTTGTTAAAAATAATTTATTTTTCATTAATAAATGAAAAAACAATAACCATATATACAATTATGTTTATATATATAATATATATATATATATATATATTAATATATATAAATATCTAATTATACGATACAATTACAATAATATGATATAATAATTTAATATAACACAATCTAATAATAATAAAATAGTAAGTAATAATAATATAAATATCACGTCATAATAATTATTATAATAGTAAGTATAATAAAATATATACAATATATTAATATAATATTTAAAAATTTGATTAATATATATATTATTATATATTTAAATAATAATAAATTAATATATATAAAAATTTTATTATTATATTAAAATTAAAATATATAATTATCAGCGCTATGTTATTTTCAATAATAATTATATTAATTAATAAAATTGTTAGTATCTTTTTTATATTTATTTTGAGTATATAATATAATTAACTAGATTTATATATTAAACTAAAAATATTATATACCCAAAGGATTAAAGTTTAAAGGAATAATAAATTCAATAAATAAATATTATAAACACAAGAGATTAATATAACAAACTTTTAGGATTAGTATTATAAACAGAAAGGATTAATAAACCCAACCCATCAATATTATAAACCCAAGGGATAAAAAACACAATGTATTATTAATATTATAAACCCGACATGTTATTAATATTGTAAACCTAATGGATTACTATTAAGCGACTACTTGCTTGTGAAAAGACTAATCTTTTCTCCTATTTCTAGCTTGAGAAGCCAAGGTGAAAAGTCTTTTGCTAGAGCTATGAGGGTGCATATATAGCAAATGAAGTGACTTCCACCTCCCTTGTGGCTCTTGACCTTCTCGGATGGCTTTTGAGCTCCCATATGTTTTTCCTAATTCCTAAGAGACCTTTGAGCTTCTACATGAGTCTTCACATTCTATGTATGACCCTTACGCTTCCACACATTTTACATTTTCAAATTTTTCCAAAATACAATTTTACATGTGGCAAAATACAATGACAAATATGAGTTTCATGGTGACAATTTGAGAATCTATGACTTGGTAATAGTGACATGGAACATCGTTGTAGAGTGTTAATGATAATATTTTCTCCTAGTTGTGATCATCACATCTTCATGATAGGTCTTGCATGTACTTCACCTTCATCCTCCAAGAGTCTAGTTATGATATAGAGTTTTCCATATATCTTGACGTTCATTCTTCTATTGTGATGTAGTGTCCCTTTATCTCTGTGCTCGATAATTTCCCCGTATCTTCAACTTCATGAGTTTGTTCTTGTAGCGTCTCTTTGACATCCTCCTTGAGCATCATGTTGTCATGTGAACAAAATAACACCTGCAAATGGAATTCACCCATGACAAGATGACATCATTCCAAAATCTCCTAGTCTATCATATTTCTCGTGCAACATAGTAACTGAGATGTGACAATGTGTAGGACTCAAGAGGAGGCCTATGGATTTCTCTGTGCATAGGAGAAGGAGGTAGGGAGTGAGGGTCTAGGATATGTCACTATGTAGGGCGAAGTGGGTGAAAGATAGGGAGGCATGACTCCACAATTAGGGAAGTTAAGGAGGAAGAGAAGACATGCTTGCTCACTATGACTACATAGTGCGTAGTTCTAGAAGGAGAGGGTCAATGCATTACATAGTTGAGCATTACAGAGGCTAAGACATGACTTGGAGACTAATTGAAAGTTTGTAGTATGTAGTGGGGGAAAGGCTAGGCAAGGAGTGTGCAGTGGGAAAGTGAAGTTGACAGTGACTGAGCACTGAGATTGCGCAATACACACAAAAATGACCAACCACATGATGATGAAACACTCAACACCCAAAATCAACATGTATCCATTGAAACGATGATAAAACAGCACTTACCTCCAAATGCGACACTTAGGATACACCTTTTGAGATAATTGTCGAATGTAATAAGAAAGTGTGCAATACCTTGAAAATGAGTCTAATGCATATCCCTATGATAGGTAGAATCCATTAATATAAAAGAAGGCAATAAATCTACCTCTTAAAGGTGTGCCATAACTACCTTTCAGAAGGAATGACACTTCCCTTAATAAAAGAAAACACTTGAAATTCCTTCAAAAATGGACTCATAAAATTAAGAAGCAATAATTGGATAATTCTAACAACTAGAAATGACAAATGACATGATCAAAGGGAAGCTCCAAAGTTTGAATATAAGAAAAAAAATTGAGGGCATTCTAGCAGCAACAACAAAGAGTTGAGTAGGAGCCAACATAAATATGTGACCCAATTAAACCTTGTATATGAATAGAGGGAAATGGAAGATATGAAAAATAAACGAAACAACTAGGGGGATCGATTGGCCCATGAGAATAAAAATGAACCATTGTGTGGAAAAAATGATAAAGACATGAAAGAAAAGAGAAATTGCATTTTCCATGATAAAAAAATTATTTAAGGTTATTGAATAGTTTCGGGTAACCTTGAAAATATTTGGGAAATGTATGCTTGGCATGACCAAGACACCTCCATATGCATTCTTTATATCATAATGTGGAGAAGCAATGAAAGTTGTCCTTCAAACCTATAGTTATGCGGTAGAGAACCATCATAGTAGCAAGATAAGATATCTATGTTTAAAAATATTATTGTTGTGTAATGGCACATGAACAACATGAATGAAGAATATGTTGAGTTTAAACACATTGTTGAATATGGTAGCAAGAATAATACCCACTAAATGTACTAATGGTGGAAATAATGTAAAAGGGAGGAATTTAGATAAAATAATTACTTTGGCAACATTGGAAAATATTGTTTCAATTATATACATTCTTTACATATATGCAGGAAACTCTCTAAAATATGATCTCATCAACACATGTGATTATGTGTGTGTATATATAATCATGAACATGGTAATGCTTAAATGAAGATGTACAAATTCCATTGAAATTTACAAGTTCTCGTGAGGGATCATTTTCATGGAAGAATAACTAATCATGTTTATGAATTTAATGCATGTATGGAGATTCTTGGTTGTGCAACGAATTAACTGGGAAAGATGAAACCTTGATAATTCATGATTTTGTCATCACGAGATTAAGATACTTTTGTTTATGTCATGTTTATGAATAGGAAAGGTTGAAGGTTATGTTAATAGGTATATTAATTGCAAACTATATCTATGGTTAAATAATGAGACACATATCCTATCATTTACTATCCACATATATAAACCACCCAAATTGTGGGTTTCCTGAGCCTGGGGGAAGTGATTGGAAGTCCTCATGTTGTGTAATATGTATATGTGTATATATTTATATGTTGTGTAATGTGTATATCTTCATATGTGTGTGTGTGTGTGTTTGTGTGCGTGATGTGAGATCAATCGTCGTACTTACTACAAATAGTGATTTAGACAAGCAAGATTGGGATTGTCTGGGCCTATGATGATATTCAGATAATCATGTATGGGACTATGTGAGTGAGCCAATAATAATATTATTGTCGATAAAAAACTATTGAGATTCATAGTGCCCATACTCACGGTGAAGCGAATGGGATTATTTGGAGCATATCCACCACTAGATGTTACTAATTTTGGAAACCATATTAGTGTGTGTGAGTTGAAGGCTACATGGAGATGTGTGAGCACTACTAAGTGCTAACTAGGCTTGGAAAATCACTTAGTATCTATGGAATAAAAAAGAAAGAGAAATCCAGAGATAAGTATTAGTTGTTCCATTTGATTTAATGAATTTCTAAATCATTGTCATGACTTAGTTTAATTTGAAGTAATGATTTATGATGATTTGGGTTATGGACCAATTATGTTTGGATGTAATTGGAACTAAAATAGAATTGATGGGTTCATCTCAAAAAAAATATTCTGAGGTATTAATTAAATTTATTGCAAATTCTTTATGATGAGTCTCATGATGATTTTCATGTTGTGATGTATGAAGGACAATGGAATTCCCAGTTTGGGTTAAGGAAACTAGATAAAATGTAAAATAACAACATGTTTAAGCATAGCGGGTAGTAGTAAATAGGAGCATTGTGGTCTCACATGATCCCAATATTAACTCTTGATTGTCGTGAACCATGCCATGAAGGATATGACTTGTGTTGAGGCAGCTAAATGCCTAACTTATGAAACTCTTCCAATGTGAGGAAGTCTTGCCAAGGGAAGGGGGTTCCAAAACATGGAAGCTGAGTGATTGCACAAAAGAGAAACTAGATCACTTGTGGGAAAAGGAATTAGAGAAGGGGATGTTGGGAGTTGAATTTGTTTTCAAGTATAGTCATGATGATGGCAGATTGGGATCAAGGTTACATTGATTTTCATCTTGGTCATCATCAAGAACAATAATGGCATGAATGATGATTATGATGTTCATGATGAAGATGACAACAATTATGATAAAAATTATATTAGTTATGATGACGGGGATGATGACAATTATAATGACGATGATAATGGTAGTAATGATGATGATCATCGATCATCTCTAAAAAATAAAGTTGTTATTTTTCTTGCATATATCCTGTGTCCTAACAACCTTTTTCGAGCACTGATAACATTTTTTAGGTTGATGATATTTCTTATGATGCTTATAATTATGAAAAATTGATGACAATATCCATAATCATGATGATGATGAAGACATGAATGGTGATTATGACGATAATGAAATGATGACAATAATGGCGACATTGATGGTGGTGATGATGGCGATAATGAAGATGATGACCCTCCCTCTAAACTAGGGAGGTACTCATAATGAGACAAAAAAGTACTCTCAAGTTGAAATATTCATATAGGAAGGGATCTAGATTGATAAGCATCAATGATGATTTACATCATCATAGCCAACATTGTCAAAATAGTAAGGCCTTGCCTAACAAGTTTATCTCTCCATTAGATCAGACCACAATGTTGGGAGGCATAAATTTGGACACCATTGCCTCTCTAGGCACTTACCCCACCAGGATGTTCACTAGGTATGTCCTCACATGATCATTTCATAATCCACTATCATAATATTTGACACCAGGAAATTTCAATCCTCATGACTATTCTTATCTTGGATTAATGTACTTGACTTATGGCAATTAGTCCTAGTCAAAGTCCAAATTCTCAAAGAATATTGGTCCCAGATGTTTATCCAATCCGCCATTCTCCCTACTAGTGTCTTTACTAGGCTTATGATTGTTAGTCCTGGCCATAGTACATGACACATGGATAATATGGTATCTACCCTCACTCCCTCTCAACCAGAGAGGAGACATCCACAAGCATAATATTTTCTCAAGAATACCCATATTTTCATAGAGAATAACACCATTAATTTGTTTTCATCACATGACACCTTTATGATTAAGCATTCATAAATTTGTGGCAAAATATTTCGTCTTTTGTCATTTGTGATGAAATAAAATCAAAAAGTGAAAGCCAAAATCATTAAAGATACACTATATTGATTTATCTAAGTCTAAACTCTAAGGTTGAAGTGAAAAATCATGTAAATCTTATATCTATGAGTTGTGCCAAACTTATGAAAACCTTATTCCCTAAGTCCTATATTTAAGAAAATGAAAAAGAAAGAAAAATAAGGGTCAATGAATGGTAACTCATGTATTCCCTCCCTCTTTGGAAAATATACGAATATATACACTCCTAGTCACACTTTATCACATGTTTGTGATGGTTAAATCATGAATTCCTCTTTTCTCCTTGCATTTTGACTTCATCATTTAAGCACCTAATTGAGGATCTAGGGAATGTTTGTTGCCTATGGCTTTCATGTCTACTCTTGGTTTACTTATGTCACGCTACTGTTAATTTATGTGTCGGAGTGAAATAAATAAGTTTGTGGAGTTATTAGAGTGGTGTATTAAGTTAGTCACCACACACACATGTATTACATCTCATTGATCCACATGTGTGGGTTGGAGACTCATTGCTTGACAACTTTAATGGAGACTACTTTATGGCTTTAATGGTATAGCTTACAAAATATCTTGTTAAACATTATGATTCATCCTTTCTTTTCCTCGAGACACTTGATATTAATGAAGTCACTCCTAATAATCCATGGAGATGGGGAGTATAAATTACTTGTGCTAGAAATAGAATTGAGAAATAAAGGTTTTCCATTTGTGATATTGGAATCATAGACATTGGATACATGGTAGTAGTCCTCAATGTCAATTAAGTAAAATTGTATTGTCATAATGCGAAAAGAGGTAAACATATTGGTAACCTTGATGTCTTGATGATTTCAAATAATAACCATTCCACCCAAGTATCTCTAAGCATCAATCACTACTACTTGGAAATTCCTCCCCCATTTTCTAATTATATGAGGTAGAACCTCACTTAATATTTTTGCTTCTTATATCAATGTTATTGATGGGTGCTTTGTGTACCATTTTTCTTTTAGGAGTATTTGTTTTCCTTTACTATTGAGGCCCCTCGTGTTCCTTGAGACTATTTTCATCGAGAATTTACACAGAAAGGAAGTGTAATGCGACTAAATAAAAACATGTCTCAAGATTTAATTGCTTGGACAATTCCACTTCATGACTCCTATATTTCCTTAACCTGGGATTGAATGGTGAACTTGATAGCCTTAAGGGAAATTGACCAATGAAAATCTAAAAAAGAGGCAACTTTTTACTTTATCACATACAATTTACTATACTAAAAAACATATCCATAACAATTTCATCAATCAATGAATCATTAAAAAAAATATCCAAAACAATTTCATCAAGCAATGAATCATTGCATTATAAAATACAATCTATAAACTTTTTGGGAACGTTTTGCTAAAACGTGCTCAAAAATCAACATATTTAATATTAATATTTAACAATAATATGGACAATAACACATTTTGATAAATTAAATAACATATTATCAAGCCTAAAAAATGTCACTAACAGAAAACTATAAGCATGCAACTAATGGAAGTGAACCAAGGCCACCATAAGACAATTAATCTATTAAGACTAAGATTAATGGGGACAAAGATCTACAAAGGACAAAGGCAAACCTATTTTAACTTTATTGTTTTATTAGCCTGGTTCAAGATGAACATTTCAAGATATCATGAAGAACATAATTGGTTTTATTGCATTAAGAAAACTCAAGCACATTCTATAACTTAGCAAGGAAGATATGTATAACACCCATCTCAGTGACACAACACATGGCATTGAGTTACTTTTCTATATATAATTTAAACTCCTATCATAAAATCAAAAATTTAGCATGAATGGAATGTTTAAAATCCATTTTTATAAAAACAAAATATAATTTTTCTTATAGAAAAAAAAAAATACCAAAAACTAAATATATTTTTTTAGAAAATAAAAAAATACTAAAACTAAATATATATTAAAAAAAACTAAAACATAAGCAAACTAGAATTTGAATTTGACACTCTTGTTCACTTTTGGAAACTCATATGGTGGAATGTAATCTCTTTATCCTCATCTTTAGCTTTTTCCTAAAAAATAAAAGCATACAAAAGCGGGAAAGAGCCATAAAGCATCGAGAAGATTTTTCCTAAGCACAAAAGCATCTAAAAAGTTGAAGAGGCCATTTTTATATGAGGAAACATTATTCACCCAAAAGATTTTTCCCAAATTGAACTAATGAGGGATTTGGGAAATCTTCATAGCCTTCACTTTCCTATATATTGGAGGCTTGGCCATTGAAAAGATGATGGGAATTCTTGTATTGTCATACTGCTGAGATCTATCTTGAGAGGGAGAGTTTTGGAGCTATGAGTTGGGGGAGGTGATGTTGCAACTACATCTAATTGTTGTAACTTTCCTCCAACTCTTTTATTCATATAGATCAGTTGTTTTTCCTTCTATATGTTTCTATTCATTCTTTACTTCTTCTATTTAACTGTTGGGTGTATGGAATTTTGGTTTGTATTTATTTATTCAATAATATTTATATGTTTCTGATAGTTTCGATTATCAAGATATTATGTTGTGAAGGTTTCTTTATTCTCTCTCTTATGTGTAGGACCAAGCTTTGGAGCTAGTCAGGAGCGCTTCCTAGCTATAATAAAAACTTCAAGAAGACATGCATGCTAGGACTCACAATAATTCATTTTCTTTTTCTTAATCTATACTCTACATCTTGATCTACTAATAATCCTAAGCCAGAACAACCTTTCTCTTAATTGGTTTGTCCTAGGTTTCCGGGATAAGCTGAGAGGGTTTTATTTTCATCTAACCGTGCATTAAATCCTACGGAAAAATGATATTTAGAAACTTTAATATATTTCACTATGTAAATGAACTTAGTAAAATGAACCCATAGAGGGGGTTATAAATAGAAATAAAAGTAAAACTCTAAACAAGAAGCCAAAAGTGGATTTAACCATCAATGCAAAATTGGGTGTAGAATTGGATGTTAAACTAGCCATCAAAACAAGATGCAAACAATGACACAAAAAGGGTTTTAAAGTAAAATTAAAAAATGGTGCAACACTAGACACAAAGAAGGGAACAAAATAGGGCATATGAAAAGATACCAAATTGGGCGCAAACAAGGATGCAAAAATGGACACCAAAATGAGGATTCAAAGAATGGTGTAAAATTAGGATGAAAAAAGGATGTAAGAAAAGACACAAAACAAGATGAAAAATTGGAGTAAAAAAGGGTGAAACCAAGGATGTCAATAATGATGCATAACTAGATGAAAATTCAAACTAAAAGCTAGGTGCAAAATGAGATGCAAATGTGGACATAAAATGTGGCAGAAAAAATGATGATATTTGGAAGCCAAAAAGGATGAAAAACTAGATACCAAAAAGGATGCAAATTTTGACATAAAAAATGGTGCAAAATTAGACACAAAAGAAGAAAAAATGGTGCAAAAATGGGCATAAAAATGGCTCAAATTTGGATGCAAATTGAGATGCCACATTGGATATAAAATGAGGTGCAACAAATCATTCAAAACTTGGTGCAAAAACAAATGCAAAAGTAGACGAAAAAATGGCTCAAAATTGAACGTAACAATAGACACAAAATAGGATGTAAAGGTGGATGCAACATATGGTTCAACATAGGATGCAAATTTAGATGCTCAAAAGGATGCAAAATTGGATGCAAGAAGTGGTGTTAAAAATGATGCTAAATTAGATGCAAAAAATGATGCAAAATTAAATGAAAAATATGGTGCAAAATAGGATGAAAAAAGGGAGATAAATAAAAAGGAAAAGTGGATGCAAAAAATGGTGCAAAAATGCATGTAAAATTTGGCACTAAATCAGATTTAGCATATGGTGCAAAATTAGATGGAAAAAATGGTGTAAAAAAAGGCAGCAAAAACTGGCACAAAAATAAATATAAAAATATGTACAAAATTAGAAGCAAAAAATGGCACAAACTGAATGCAAAAAAATGCACTAAATCAGATGCCAAATATGGTGTAAAAATCGATGCAAATTATGACACAAAACTAGAAGCAAAGAATGCCACAAAAGAGGAAGCAAAAAATGATGCAAAAATAGATGCAAAAAATGGCACAAAATTAGAAGCAAAACCTGTTGTAAAACCAAATGAAAATCTTGGTGCAAAATATGATGAAAAAAATGATGGGAATTTTGGCATTAAAAAGATGCAAAATTTGGTGCAAAAAATGACGCTTTAAAAATTGTACAATAGAGCCAGATTTAGCACCAGGCTGCTCATCCCAATTGAGAAAAAAATGCACTAAAATCTAGTGCTAAATCTGGCGCAAATTACCTGTTGTTGTAGTGTTAACATTAAACATAAATAAATGCCCACCATACAGAAGTGCAAATGGTACACAAACATTCATGTAATAACATATAAAAACAAACTGTATATTGCTTTAAGAATATAGCAGAAATGATCAGAGATAAAAGTACCATTTATGACTGGTCCTACTCATAAGCTTCAAGCAACAATGATTTATCTTTCCTTGTTCTAATATCTACTAAGAGTACAAAAGTGAAACATCAGTAGCAGATATCAAATGCAAACATCAATAAATCTCGATCCTTCCATTCATCAAAACCTAAGTGCATGTTCTGAGGATAAGTTTTTGACAAATTTCTGGACCCTTCTCTAAATGCATGAGAAGGGTTTAAATACCGTTAACTAAATAACCTAATTACACAAATTTAGGATACAATTTTTTAAATGACCGCCCTCTTTCTAAGAAAACTTATTTCTAAAAATCGAATCTAATTCCTAACTATCTCTGCATTTACTCCTTGATGTTGCGAGCATTCGACATTTGCTTGAGAAGAGTCGGCTGGTTGCTTCCCGCTTTTGTTTGAGTCAAGCAAATAGGAATGGCAAGTGCTGACACTATTTTTTAGTAATTTAGAAGATATTTTTGGGGATCATCCTCTTGCCAGGTGATTTCACTGCGTATATACTTGGTAACCTCTCAAATTTCCCTCAAATTTCTTTTGCTTTTGCTATCTTGGCTTCCGGACTTGCGAATGACTTGCTTCTCTGATCCGGGCCTTTGTGGTGTGTTTTTTGTCTGTAGCGCCTTTTCCTTTTCCGGGCGTAAGCTTTTTCAGAATTTTGTAAACATGTTGTTCTTTGTGAGATTTTTACCCTGAGTGTTGGATCACCTATTGATATCAGCCTCTATTCAGTAATGCTCTGGAACCTGTGGTTCCACTGCATGCGGTATTCGTTTATGAGGGGATCTCTTCTTTGTCTCCGAGTATTGATGCTTTCCCTTTTTCCTTAGATGTTTCCTGTTTTTCATTCCTGCAGTTCACGCAAAGGAAAAAGAGTTACAACAATAAATATTGACACGAAAGCTCTAAGCTCTACGAATGCATAAAATAATGTCACCCATTGTGAACTGACTCTTCGAAAAACATAAAACTGCCCTTCATTAACATTTTGGCGTACGTTCATTAATTTCGTTTAAGGCGTGCGTCCAATTTTTTGGTTTATGGACAATTTTTCTTGAATGTTGGGCCGAGGAAAATTTGCAATGGGCGGTTCCCACAACTTGTATTTCATTACCGTGTTATCGCATTTTCGTCAAGATCGCGATCTCGCAGATCACAGATCGCAACACATATCATCGCAATTATCGCAAGATCGCATTTATCGCAAGATCACATTTCATGTTAAACTATTGTGTGCTGCTTATGCGATGTTGCGATATGCGATGTCGCATATCGGACATCAGAGAATTATCAAGATCTTAATTTATGGGTGCTTCTTGATATATGCGATGCGATGGATTTCGCGTCGCTTTTTTTGCATTTTTTATTGTGCTCATAAAGAAATGTTTTACTCTCTTCTCACGATGCGATATATTTTTAAGGAGTACAATACAAAAATAATTTTTTGAATTTTTTACTAAGGGTCCCCACTTGTTTAATGTTATTGCTAACATTAAATAAGGAGGGGGGTTGTTGGTGGCCACAACAGAACCTTTACTTGGTCTTGGTACTAGTATTTTGGAATACTCCTCTTTTATATGGCGTTTCCCTCCACCACCACCTGAGGTTCTTATGGCCATTTCTATGGTCTCTACTATACCCAATGGATCTATAGTTCCAAGGATCATTTTGAGCCCTTCCATCTTCGATTCCTGTGGAGATTAGATGTCATTGTGACAAAAAAAAAATGGCTAGCCGAGTTATTTAATCTACATATGAATCTCCTCTTTCCTTGGTTGGGGTCCATGATCTTGTGAACTCTTCCCCTCTATTGATATTCTCACCACTATACTACCTTATGATGAGGCTATTAAGAAGATCATGTATCTAGTTGAGTGGCATTGGGATGAGTTCCAACCACGTGTCTTAGTCTCTTCTCCATCTGCATTGAACACAAATTATCTAGAAGTGATATCCCTTAATCAATATAACCTTGTTCCTTCCTGTTTAACACCTATTCAAGAGCTATACGTGGAAGGAAACTTTGGTAATATCTTGGAGGCAAGAACCTTTCTACCCATCTGCCTTAGTCCTTACACTGTCACTTGAGTCCATGCTAAATCGGCCTATGCACTTATGGGCTATCATGGGGACCCACTCAAAAAGGTAATATGTCTAATACCTTGATAGCTTGTGCTTTGTAAATTTATGTCTAATAGCTTATACCTTGTGCTTCTCATTTCTCTTTTTTTTTTTCTCAAGTTTTTAATTCATAAAAAATACCAAAACTTGGATGTTGAGTTTGTTGCATCTGATAAAAAAATTATCTAATTTTCAAAAGCCAATTTTTTTATTTGGTAATTCTTTTTATAGTGTTTTTCTTGTTCATTAATCTGAAAAAATGTTAGGTCCCTATAATACTAGTGTATTCCCCTCATTTTTATTATTGTAGTCACCTATTGTTATTTTTGTGCCCCATAGAAGCCCACTATTTTTATTGTTGTGCCCTTCCATTATTATTGTTATGTAGGCTCTGATTATATTGTGACCCCTTAGATTCCTATATATACCAAGGAGGTCTTATCATTTGAATCATACAAGAATTATTCATTTATGTAATGTAAAGGAGGTTTCCCCCTCGAAGAGGATAATTTTAAAGTCGTTGATCTATATTTATGTGAGTCGGTTACATAACATTTGGTATCAAAGCTTTGGATTCTGGGGTTTCACTTCTTCAAACAAACCATCTAAGATTTTCCACCATACTTTTTTTTATATGAGGATTCAGAAGCTAAAATTTTTATGATGTGGATCCAAAATCATGATGAACATTGTGTAAAAATTTCATGGATTGGTTCGCTATATTTTTGGAGCTATGATTTGAGGAAGTTAAGGTTTTTGCAAGATCCAAAATTCAATCTTAAATAGGTGACCTAGGTAAAATCGTCATAAATCTCTCTCTGAGAATCATATTTGAATTTCATAAAAGTGATTGAAATAAAAAATAATCTAGTTTCTTGTGTATCGATTTCAGGGTTGAAGGTCGAAACAATGACATGTCGCACTCCGTACAAGTTTGCTCTACTGAACTAGTCTATAATTAGGTCATCGTGGGAGATTGAGAATAACTCTTTCTTGAATAATCCAAACTCAGTCTGAATTGTGGGGTTGGAAAGAAGACTCAAATTACTACTAAAGGAAGAAATTTTAGACCCTGGAGATCTGAAATTATGGAGATACAACAACTTCAATATCAAGCTCCTAAAAAGAAAGAAAAATGTGTGTAATTTTTTTTTTTTTTAATAATTTTACATAAATTTTGTTTGAAGAGGAATAATTGTAGCATGGCATATCAAAATTGTGAGACCAGGTGCAACACATTTCACTCTCACAAAGAAAATCAAAGATGAACTAAAAGGGGACACCGATGGCTTAAAAGGGGACATGGAGGGCTTAAAATAAGACATGGATTGTTTGAAGGATGATATGAAAGCTAATATGTATGGTTTGAAAGTAGACATGGAAGGTTTGAAGGATGATATGAAAGCTAATATCGATGGTCTGAAAGTAGACATGGAAGGTTTGAAAAATTTGTTGCAAGAAAGGCTTCCCGATGGTGATAAGGTAATCCATGAAAATCATGATGAGGACAAAAGGAATATGAATTAGGATTTTAGATACTTCAATGTGAGTTTTAAGAACAACCACATTCCAAATATTGACATGAGCAAGTTTAATGGCAAGGATCCGGTAACATGGATACTAAAGATGGAGCAATATTTTGATCTAAATGATGCGCAAAGCACAAAAAATCTACACATTGTATCTTTATATTTAGAACCCAATCACTTTGTATGGTATCAATGGCTCTGTTCTCATAAACCACTTGTCACTTGGTCAATTTCTACTAAGGAAATGATAGCACATTATGAGGATATAAAGAGAAACACCTTCTTTAGCCAATTGATAAATCTCAAACAAAAGGCTTAAATGGTGGAGCACATTGAGGACTTCCAAAAATTGAATATTAGGGTAACTGATATTCTGGAGGAGCATAGGGTTGATTTATTCATAGGAAATTTGAAGGATAACATCCAACATGAGGTTCACCTTTTAGAACCTGATTCATTGGAGAAGGCATTCAGGGTGGGAAGAAAAGTTGAAAGCAAAAGTATGGCAACAAGGAAGTCTACCACACACAACTACAAAGATGGAAGTGTTGTTGCTACTATCCTTCCACAACCTACAAGGTTGACGCCACAACAATTTGAGGAAAACAGAACGAAAGGGCTTTGTTACATTTGTGATAGAAAATACAATAAAGCTCATAAGTGTGTTGAGAATAAATTATTCTACATATATTGTGAAGAGGAGGAAGGAATGGAACAAGAAACATCAAAAGAGGAGGATATACACCAGGAGCCAACCCCGGAGAAAGAAGAAATGAATCTGACCATATCTTGCAATGCATTGACAAAAATTAAAACTTCTCAAACAATCAAGATAGAAAGATATATCAAGAAGAAAAAGGTAATAGTGTTGATTGATTCAGGTAGTACTCATAATTTTATTCATTATAAGATAGCCAAAGAATTGAATTACTTCCTATATCGAGCACTCGAGTGCCAAATGATGGTTGAAAATGGAGGAACTATAAATTGCTCTAGAAAGTGCCATAATATAAAGCTAGCCATGGGGGAATATGTATTGAATAATCCAATGCTTTCCATTCTAATGGGTGGTGCTGATGTTGTACTAGGAGTCCAATGGTTAGAATCTTTGGGGACAATAGCTTTTAATTTTCAAGATTTTTTCTTGAATTTTTTTCCAGAAGGAAAAGAAGTTGAATTAAGGGATATTGCAAGGAAACCAGGAAAGGTAATCAACTCTAATGACATGAAAAAACTTTTGAAGAAAGCACAATCAGGCATAATTACACAATTATGCTCACTAGAGGTTAAAATATAAAAATCATCTATTTCTCTAGATCTCCAAAAAGCCTTGTACAATCATTCCAATGTATTTGAGACTCCCAAAGGCTTCCCACCTATTCATGATTAGAATCATTCTATTCATTTGATTCCAGGAAGTGTTCCTCCAAAAATCAAACCTGACAGATATCCCTATGACCAAAAGAGTGAAATTGAATGTAGAGTTGTAGAAATGCTAGAGGATAGTATAATTCAACCTAGTCAAATTTCTTTCTTTGCTCTAGTAGTATTGGTGCACAAGAAGGATAGATCATGGTGTATGTGTCTAGATTATAGGGATCTCAACAAACTCATTATTAAAGATAAATTTCTCATTCCTGTCATTGATGAATCCTTAGATGAATTACATGGAGAAATTTACTTCACCAAGCTAGATCTTTGTTTAGGATATCATCAAATTGGAATGAATATTTAAGATATTCCAAAAATAACACTCAAAACTCATGAGGGTCATTATGAATTTTTGTTTATGCCTTTTGGCCTTACTAATGCACCTTCGACATTTCAAGGTTTGATGAATTCCATTCTCAAACCTTTAGAAAATTTGTTTTAGTATTTTTTGATGAGATAATAATCTATAACAAGTCTTGGAAGGATCATGTTCAACATGTTGACAGGGTGGTCAAATTATTGGAGGAGAAAGAATTATATGCAAAAGCATCCAAATGTTTTCTTGGAGTAGATGAGGTGGAATATTTGGGTCATATTGTATCTCATGAGGGTGTTAAGGTAGACACTAACAAAATTAAAGCCATTAAGGAATGGAAAATCCCCACAACCATAAATCATCTTCAATGATTTCTCAGGTTGACAAGGTATTATTGTAAGCTTGTTAAGAATTATGGGAGAATAGCAACACCTCTAACAACACTATTGAAGAAAGATCCATTTTATTGGACTCCAGAAGTGACTAAGGCCTTTGAACATCTTAAAGAGAAAATGTACCAAGCACCAGTCTTAGCTACACCTAACTTCACAAAAACCTTTGTTGTGGAATATGATGCCTCAGGAAATGGAATTGGTGTTGTTTTAATGCAAGAAGGAATACCCATTGATTTTGAAAGTCAGTCCAATCAAAGGAAAGTATTTACACAATCCTATTTATGAGAAGGAAATGTTGGAAATACTAAATGCACTGAAGCAATGGAGACCTTACCTAATGGGAAGACACATCAAGGTAAAAATGGAACATGATAGTCTTAAATAATTTTTGGAACAAAGATTATCTTCAGAAGAGAAGAAAAAATGGGTCACAAAGATGTTTGGTTATGACTTTGAAATCATCGACAAAAAATGGAAGAAAAATATTGTTGCAGATGTACTCTCAAGAAATAATGCGGATGTTGAAGCATTTTTTGTGCCATTTAGATTATCCAACCTGATTGGATAACCGAAGCAATGGATGAATGGAAGAATGAAAATGTGGTGTGGGCACTCATTCAAAAGTTGCAGTAAGATCCTAATACATATGATACATTTAACTGGAAAAATGATTCATTATGGTACAAATATCACTTATATCTTTGTAAGAATTCCCAACTCAAGAAAAAGGTTCTTTTGGAATTGCACACCTCGCCCTTAGGAGGGTACTCAAAATTTTTGAAAACTTACCACAAGGTCAAGAAGGATTTTTTTTGGCATGGCCTTAAATATGATATTCAAAAGTTTGTGGCAAAATGTTTGATTTTCCAACAAAATAAAGTTGATAAATTCCAAGTTAGCATTAGGAGGAGGTCTTAATGGGATTTTATCACTTGTTTACCCAAGATTGAAGGAAAGAGTGTCATCATGGTGGTAGTTGATCGACTTACCAAGGATATCTTTGATCCTTTGTATCAAATAAAAAAACACAATGGGTCAAATGGTTACCTCTAGCTGAATGGTGGTATAAAACTTGTTTCGAAATTGCAGCAAAAACAACCCCATTTATGGTACTTTATGGATGTCATCCACCATCCATCACATCATATTTAAGAGAAAATTCTAAGGTTCAAGTAGTGGAAGATCACATTGAGCATCAACAACAAGTTTTCCAAATCTTAAAGGATAACCTGACTACAAAATCAAATGAAGTAATAAGCAGATCAACATCACAATGAAAGAAGTTTTGATGTAGGTGATTGGGTATTTTTATGGCTACAACCATAAAAACAAATTTCCATCAAGGAAGCTAAGAAGGATAATGCATTATCACCCAAATACTATGGTCCTTAGAAGGTGCTACAAAATATTGGTACTATGGCATACAAATTGGAATTTCCTGCATCTTTCCGAGCACTCCTTGTTTTCCATGTTTCATGCTTAAAGAAGGTTATTAGTGAAAATCTCCCAATTCAAATAGCAGTGCCAGAACTTAATGAAGAAGGAAAAATAATATTTGAGCCTAAAGTTGTCACGGAAACAAGGACTCAACAACTATGAAATTAATTAATTTAAGAGTATCTCATTAAGTGGAAGAACTTACTCGTTGAAGATTCCACATAGGAGGATAAGAATTTTATGAAGAAGCATCCAAAACTACTCAAGCATTGAGGACAACACCTTTTTGAAGGAGAGGGGCATGTTAGGTCCCAATAATACTAGTGTATTCCCCTTATTGTTATTAGTCTAGTCGCCTATTGTTATTGTTGTGCCCCATTGAAGCCCACTGTTGTGTCCTTACATTATTATTGTTATGTAGGCTTTGATTATATTTTGACCCCTTAGACTCCTATATATACCAAGTAGGTCTTATCATTTGAATCATCCAAGAATTTTTCATTTATGTAATGTAAAGGAGGTTTCCCCCTTGAAGAAGATATTTCTTTAAGTCGTTGATCTATCTTTTTGTGAGCTGGTTGCATAACAAAAACCTTGAATTTACTTCTTCAGGCTCGCTAAACGCTTATGAAGAATATTGAACATTCTCTTTCTAGAAATTTTCTTGCTTGTTAATATGAAAAGCCTTAAGTTTACTTCATTAGGATCATTAAATTCCCACGAAGAGAGCAAGATTTCTTTTCAGGAAATTTTTCTCATTCGTAAGACTAAAAAACCCCAAGTTACCTTCTTCGGGCACGTAAAACTCCTACAAAGAGGATTTGAGTGATTATTTTTCTATCTTTTCCTCACTCTACACTAAAAAAGATACTATGATTCTTCTTTGTCTGAATCAATTAAACATTTTACAGAGAATATCAAGTTCACTTCATTACCCTTGTTCTTGTAATAAAATGAGGTGGACGTCTATTGAGCATAAGTTTATCACTTTATTCATACTCAATGGACTAACTAATGAAAAGGAATTATGTCAGGTATACTATTAACCCTTTGTCGCACCCAATGATCAACCATGACAAAGGTAACCCATGAAGTCTTTTTAATCTCTTTTCAGACTCTCTAAATGTGAAAAGACTGTCGATTTTACCCTTTCTAGACTTGTTAAACCTAAGAGGATTGGGAAAGAATTGGAAGAAAGAATGGTTATTGCTATCTATATTGGTTAGAAATTTTATGGTAGAAGTCTACTGCCTATGACTTGAACATGGCACTCACCCAGTATAGTCAACTTTTGTCAGCTTCTCTTTGAACCCTGCCATATGATGAGTTTAGCCTTGATACTCTAACGTTCCTGCATCCTTGTATCCTAACATTCTTTCGTTTTATTGAGTCTAAGTTGCCTGGCCTCATTGGTGTTGTGATTTTTATTGTTCAAGGGATTATATATTATCTATTAAACTTATCAACCACTATATCATGTGTCTATTTGACCTATGTTAGTTCACCCTTTTGTTCCATATCACTACAAAATCAATCAATTTTTTACTATTTCATGTCGATTGATGTGGGACACCATATTTCCCACCTTCGATAGATCCCTTCCTATCGACTTCAACACATTATCTGGGAAGTGGATTGAGAAACATCACAGTAAATTGGATCGTGAAGTCCTCAATGGCAAGTTTCCATGTGTTTGATTGGGGGGTTTCACTATTGACTCCTGCTTGAAATATTCTACGAGTTTTTGACATCAACTCCTTTATTCATACTTTCTAGGTCATACTGCGCATCTTGGAGACCATCATCCTTATCACTGGCCATCCTTGTGTCTGTTAATGGTTTTCATCATTGACCTATAATCAGACAAATTATTACATGTTTGAGATCAACTCATTTATTCACATGAGTAGAATAATGTTATTTTGTGATGCTGGAAAAGATCTTGGGAAGAGGCTTACATCACTCAGCCTTGTTTCTTCTTCCAAGCTGTATATTTTGTTTCTAGAGACATATTATCTCATTCTGACTTTACTTCGACAAAGTTCCCCATTGTACAAGTTTATTGGTGGACATGATCTCTCATCTTCTACATGGATCCACAATGTACTTTTCTAGCTAATGAGAATGGGAATTCCCAAATCAGGATATGGTTTATATATGACATATTTTTGATGTCATTTGTAGGCATCCTTCCATTCTGATACTCTAAAACTCTCTCTCATCGATTTTTTTATAAACTATTTTGACTATCACCTTCTTCTTTGATCTGAATGGAAAGTGGCATCTACCCATGGTATTCATTCACCCATGGTATTTATCCACCCATGGTATTAATCTACCCATGGAATCTACCAATGGTATTTTAAGTGGCATCCACCCATGGTATTCATCCACCCAAGGTATTGTAAGTGGAATCTACCCATGGTATTCATTCACCCATGGTATTTACCCACCCATGGAATTTACCCTCGGTATTGTAACTAAAAAAGACTATAAGCAACAAGTCACATTTTGTAAAAGGACAAATTGTCCATCATAATGTTGTTTTTACAATTATTCTATATTTCAATAAAAAAGGTTTCTTTGTGGTTTTATTCACTGTGTGTTTTTTTTTCCTAGCATTTCAATTTTTAAGATCTTGGGGGCCTACCCCCAAGATCCATTTTAGTTTTTGAGATCTTGGGGGCCTCCCCCTAAGG
>APFE031675015.1:129114-172642 GCA_000404065.3 Pinus taeda
ATTTATTTTTTATTTTTTATTTTTTTTCAGAATTTTTTTGATGATGGGATAGTTGTAGTGGGAATTTGAGTTTCTAGATTGTCTAGATAGGGATTTCAATCACACGGGAAGATGAAAAATGGTCATTATATTTCCAAAAACATGTTATAATAAATATTATGCATTATATTTACCGAGTTATGCCCATTTTAAATTAGTTTATATCCAGAGCAACATTCAGAGTGGGTTCCCTTTGGAGACGTACCCTCCCACCCCGCTTTAGTAGGCACCTTCTTTACATTCATTAGTTTCAGCATAGTAGCATCCAACTTAGGTTTCTTGAAGACGTGCCCTCCCAACCCAATGCATTTAGGCACTTACTACTTCATCAATAGTCAACATCACGGTTACAGGTCAACCACACAAAAGCCTTATCATCGAAGTCCACTTGCTAGGTCACACACTATTAGTATTGCAATTGGTCACAAGCATTACAGGGTATCTCTATCCTCAGATCTTTTTTTCTCATGGTTATGGGTCATCCACAAACCCACACTTCATCGAAGTCCATTTGCTAGGCTGCAAACTATTAGTATCACAGTTGGTCACAAACATTACAGAGTATCACTATCCTTGAATCTTTATTCATCACGGTTATGAGTTAACGACAAAAAACCCTTCTTCTCTTTAGTGGATCTTCATATTCAACAAAGACTTCTCAGGAGGGAACTTCACGCAATGCGAACCATTCATTCTTAAGGAGGGAGGAATGATCCAAATGGAAAGTGGCATATACCCATGGTATTCATTCGCCCATGGTTTTATCCACCCATGGTATTCATCCACCCATGGAATCTACCCATGGTATTCATCCACCCATGGTATTGTAAGTGGTATCTACCCATGGCATTCATTCACCCATGGTATTTACCTACCCATGGTCTTTACCCACCCATGGTCCTTACCCACCCATGAAATTTACCCATGGTATTGTAATTAAAAAAATACTATAAGTAACAAGTCATATTTTGTAAAAGGATAGATTGTCCATCAAAATGTTTCTTTTACAATTATTCTCTATTTTAATAAAAAAAATCCTTTATGGTTTTATTTATTGTGTGTTCTCTATTTTTTTTTTTGGCATCTCAATTTTTTAGATCTTGGGGGCCTCTACCAAAGATTCAGATCATTCTTTAACCTCACACTTTAGGGGGCATATGTTATCCATGAAAATACCTCCTCATCAACTCAAAGGAGAATACTGTGCTTTTGGTCGAAATACACTCTAGTTTTCTAGCATATTTAATAATATAACACAAGTTGTACCATGAGGACAATGTCATCCTAGTATATAACACATTATCCCCTTCATCTAACTTATGCTACCAAATTCTCTTTCATCCACAAGCAAAAAAGGTTGAGCTAAATCATCTTGACACTCTTGTTTAATTAATGAAACTCATATGATGGAATGCGATCTCTTTATCCTCATCTATACCTTTTTCTAAACAAACTGTTAGCTCTGCTATGTAACAATGATTTTTTAAGGTCAGAGATGAGGTTGGTCTGTTGGGTTGTGCTCAAAAGAGGCTCATAATGGTCCCTTTCTCCTTTTTCCTTTACCCCACTCATTCTCCCTTAATCTCAGTTTCATCTGCTTTTCCTCTAAACCCAACAAAACCCCTTTTACTTTAAGACCCGAACGCAAAGGCCTAAACCCACCATAGAACCTCACCCATATAACTCCACGCGCTCATAAAACCTTTCATCGTTTCCCCGCCATTGATTCCCTCCCACCGATCTAACAGATCTCATTGTGCTAGATATGATAAACCATGTGATCATTTATCCACCATCTAATCATTTCCATAAAGATCCAACCGTATTCGCACTTATCGCACTAGCAAAGTGATTGAACATTAGTGCGCGATGAGAGCGGTTTTTCTCTCTTATCCACCGCTACGTGTCAAGCGCTAAGTGGAATTGCTCGGTCTTGTCCTTTTACCGCTTTATGCCCGAAAGCGGTGCGATCAATACCGTTTACCGCCTGACCTATCCGCCCCACTCGATAACTACCGGGTAGCTCCACCACCCGATCACTGTTCGATCTGTCCACCTAAGATCTAACGATCCACATCATCCCACTCCCATCTCAACTGACAGACTCTGTTGAGCCATCTTTGTTGTTTGCTTCCTCGATCCGATGGCCATTCTTTCCTCTCATCCCGACCGTTTATTTGCCCATGCACCCCATGTCCCTTGACCACTCTATTTGCCCGAAGGAGGAAGGTGACCAACTTACCAGTACCAGTCACTGACAGATCCCAGCAAACATGTTTAAAAAATAGTATGGCCAAGGGAGAAAGGGACAGAGCATGATCCTGTAACTGCATTTATCAGTTATGGAACTCCACTGGTATGAGCACTCCAACTGCCTAAGAGGATAACACAACACCTGAAAAGATCAGATTCATCCACTGCAGCAAGCAAACATAGTCAGAGACTCCATCAGGTAGTTAAATGCAGTTGGTTGTCAGTTATGACCCCTCCATACCTAAATGGCCAAGTGGCTTTGTAATGTAAATCTATAAATACCCAGAAGAAAGAGGTAATGAGGGTTGTTGATGGTTGATGGTGGGAATTTTGATGTAAGGTTCAACTTCTAGAGACTGTATATATTTTGTCACTTTTAGTGTCTCGACTTCATTTTCAGCTAATACAAGCTTCTTTTACTGTGAACTACTCACTATCCATTTTCTTCTTATTCTAAGCTTGTACTTGATATGTTGTATTCTTGATCTATGAAGTTTAGCACTAAATAGTTGTCATCCTATCTCTATGTTAGATTGTTGAATGTATCACTGAAAAGGTTACTCAGGTTTCGTTCTATCTGATGCAAGAGAGTTGTCATCCTATCTGTGCATTAGTGGAATAGATATGCAAGTTTCTTTACTAGTTGCAACTAGCGATCACATGGACTTTTGCATCTGCTGGTGTGATTAGTATTCTCCATATTCACCTAATATCTAAACTGTGAGCATTTGGTGGTCTAAAGCCTTGTAGTCTGGGGGTGTTCACGCATGTCTGGAGTGAAACAAAATAGAAGTGGTTATCTGGCTTGGACAAGCATCGGTCCTTCCATTAAACCTGCAACCTTGCAACAATAGGTTGAATTATATATGTTACCAAGCATCTCTGAGCAACAACCTAGGAGAGTTTCTTGGAATCCTAACATAATTAGTGTCGTTGCCGTGGAAGGGAGATTGAAGGTCAACTTCCCTGGGAGAACGACAGAGATATAGCTTTGATGATACACAAATTCTAGACACATTTTTGGTTGTAATCATCTCTTTGGCGACTCTACTAGAGGAACAACCTTTGGCGACTCCACATCACAGTTTTGACTCAGTTTGTGAGGCACACTTGGAGAAATCCTCAGAAATCACCAGCTGACCCGGTGCCTAACCCTGAGAAGATTGTCAAGCAAAGAAAAACATCACAGAAAGGAGCATCAAGATCAGGTAAGCCTAAACAATCTTATGTATCTCTGCAAGAAAGGCTTGTAGCCAAGCATATACCTGTTGAAAACATAGAGCCTGGCACTATCAGTGAAGAAATATTTCCCGATATTCATAAAGCTCCTTGTTCAATAAGTTCCCCTTTGGATCTCGGTCCAAAGAAACCCTCCCATATTGTCCATCATTTTCCTTCTACCTTGTCATTCATCTCTCAGCCTTCTGTCATCCAAACGACTAGTACTCTTCCGTCTACCCTAGTCATGGTAGGCCCACAAGCACCTACCAAAATGGAAAGAATCATAGCTGCTAGGTATGGACCCCTGGTTCTGCCTGTCCCTTTGAATGCCATGCCTGCAGGAGAATATTAGAAATACATGTCTAAGTTCACTAGTATAGAGTGAGTAACAGTTGAAGAGCACCTCGAGTCTTTTTATAGCTATGCTGATAACCTAGATATCAATGAGGATGATGTGTGGATGAGGGTATTTGTCCAAACCCTTGATGGAGAGGCTAGAAATTGGTTCAGAGAGTTGACCCCTAGGTCTATAGTAGACATTGAAGCATTGATGATTCATTTTTAAAGCATTAGGGAGATAAGAAAGACCTACTATATTACCATACTGAGTTTGGAAAACTCAAGAGGGAAAATGGGGAATCATTGTCTGATTTTAATAAAAGATTCAATTGTATGTATAGTAAGATACCAGCTGAGGGAAAGCCTACCCCCACCTCTACCAAACTCACCTATGCCAATGCTTTTGACTCTGATTTATGCCTATTATTGAGAGAAAGAAGATGTGGCACCCTAGCTGAAATGCAAGATGTAGCCTTAGAGGTGGAATCCAATATCATGGCTGCAGAAAAGCTCAAAGGCCATGCTGATCAAAGGAGGCAGCAAGGTGAGGCTTCTTCTTCCTCTACTTCATCTTCAGAACCTAAAATAGATAAAATGACTAAAATGATAGAGTCATTGGCTACTGAAATATCCAAACTTAAGGTTGAATAGAACTCTAGGAGAGTAAGGCTTCCTAATACATTTGCTCCTAGAAATCCAAATCCATTTAGAAGAACAAATGATCAATTGTAGATCATTCAGAGGGGTAAAGAGGCCAGTGAAGAACAAAAGGTTAAGACTCATTTCCATAATGTAGTCATGGAGGAGGAACAGTTTGATGAAGAGGATGAGATTCACTGCATGGAAGATAAGGGCAGTGCTGCCTTTTTGACATTGGTTGCCTATGAAGAGTCATTGCTCCAGGACCAGACTAGTTAAGAGTGGGACAAAGAAGTTGTTCTGTAGATTGAGGACTAGCAAAGATGTAACCTGAAGTCAAGAAAAAGTAATGTCAAATAGAATCCTTCCCAAAGAGCCGATCTCCCCACAGAGCAGCCGGTTAGCAAGTAGAAAAGACCAACAGCGGATCCTATCATCCTCAAAGCACCAGCTCAAGAGGTAAGAGGCCCTGATAAATCCCCTTCCCCTTTCAGTTTTGAATCAGAAGTCCAGAAGTTGAAAATATCTGTGCCTCTGATAGAACTAGCAAAAAGTGAGGTCTTTAGAAATCCTATCCTTGAGGCCCTTGAGCTAAAAGCCACACAAGCCTCCACTGACTATGTGAATCTTCAAGATGATAAACCTATAGTTGTGCTTAGCCCAATGACTGAACCAATTGATGATAATTCTCCATCATTTTATGTCTCCTTGACCATTCATGACAAAATCCTCCACAATTGCTTGCTAGACATAAGGGCCAGCCATAATTTGATGCCCAAAGCTGTCATGGAAGAGTTAGGCCTTGATATTACTAGACCATATCATGATTTATTCTCCTTTGGTTCAAGGAAGGTGAAGTGTTTGGGGTTAATCAAAGATATGGCTATCACCCTAACTCAGCTGCCTATGAAGAGCATGATGATGGATATTTTGGTAGCAGATGTCTCCCCTAAGTTTGGCATGCTGCTATCCAGAGGGTGGATTAAGAGACTAGGTGGGACATTACAGAATGACTTATCTTATGCCACTATCCCGATTTTTGGAGGAGAAAGCAGAATACTGTACTGGGAAGCCTAGCTGGCCTATATCATCAGTGATGAGAAGAACCCCTCTAATCATCCTATCTATGCTGTGGACACTAACTTTGGGGCATGTATTCTCCAAATTGAAGAATCCCATAAGGCCCCAGTGCAACTTAAGAAAAAAATATGTCAGACCATGGAAGAAGAGGGAACATAAGCTTGGGACATGTTCTTTGATGGAGCCTATTCAAGGGAAACTGCAGGAGCATGAGTGGTGTTGGTGTCTGCAAAGCAAGAAAGCACACATCTGTCTTTTAAGCTGACTTTTCAGGTCACCAACAATATAGCAAAGTATGAGGCTCTGATTTTGGGCCTAAACGCTGCCAAAGGCAGAGGGATCAGAAATATAATGGTATTTAGAGATGCTGATTTGATCATCCAGCAAGTGAAAAAAACGTTCCAAGCCAGGCACCCAAGGCTGAAAGTATACAGAGATGAGGTATGGAGACTCAAAGATTCTTTTGATAGTTTTTTTATCTCATATATCCTTAGAGTCAAAAATCAACTTGCTGATTCCATGGCTGTGTCTGCTAGCATGTTCATCCCTCCCATGCCCCCTAGGTTGGTTTATGAAGTCTAGATGAAATATAGACCATCCTTGCTTGATAACGTCCAACATTGGAAAGTCTTTGAGGATGATGATGAAATAAATAGGTTTCTGCAGGTCATTGATGAATTCTCTGAAATGCAAATAGATCAAGAGAATGGAACCTTGGAGGAAAGTCCCTAGGTCCAGCTTAGAAACAAAATTGGCCAAGACAGCATTATACAATTGCCTAGCAATCATATACCTAAAGGGCTAGTGCCTCTAGAGAAGCTGTTTGACCATAATGATGTGCCTTATAAGGCTGCCCAAAAATAAGATCAATCTGCAGTCCATAGACATAACATAGGGAGTCCAGATCATCCAAAATATATAAATCTATCCACCCATTCGTCTGTTGCCCAAAGTTATGAATATTGCACCCTATTGAAGCAGTTTGCTGATGTCTTTGCCTAGAAATATAGTGACCTGAAAACATATGACAAAAAGATCATCTAGCATAAGATTCCCTTGGAGAAAGACACCATTCCTTTCAAGCAGAAGCTGAGACCCATAAATCCTTTTCTCCTCCCCATGATTGAAAAGGAAATCAAGAAGTTGTTAGCTGCCAAAATCATAGTCCCTCTAAGATATTCAAAGTGGGTGAAAAACTTGGTAGTGGTGAGGAAGAAGAGTGGAGAAATCAGGTTGTGTGTTGATTTCAGAAACTTGAACAAATGCTCTAAAAAAGATAACTATCCCCTGCCAAAGATGGATCATCTACTATAGAAAGTCTTAGGAGCCAAAGTAATGTCTTTCCTGGATGGATTTTCAAGGTATAAACAAGTTGCTGTGCATCCAGATGACCAAGAGAATATTGCATTCACCACTCCTTGGGGCACATTCATGTACTCAAAGATGCCTTCTAGGCCGATGAATGTTGGAGCCACCTTTCAGAGGGCTATGGATATAGAATTTTTAGGAGAGAAGGATAAGTTTGTCCTTGTCTACCTAGATGATATAACAATATACTCCAGTAGCCATCAAGACCATTTGAAGCATTTGAAGAAGGTGTTTCTGAAGTGCAGAAGGTTTGGGATATCAGTGAACCCCAAGAAATCACAGTTTGCTTTAGAAGAGGGCAAGCTATTAGGACACATCGTTTCTGCTGCAGGTGTTAAGATTGACCCAGAAAGGGTGAAAGCAATACATACTTTGTCTGTCCCAAGATCAAAAAGGGACATTCAATATTTTATGGGAAAAATAAACTTTGTAAGGAGGTTTATTCCAAATTTCGCAGAACTGGTAAAACACATCACCTCCATGCTAAAAAAGGGATCAGAGATCAAATGGACTGAGGTAGCAAGAAGATATTTTGAAGCCATCAAAAGGGCTATTATGGAAGCTCCCACTTTTATTGGCTTGGACTATAGCAATGAGTTCCATATATTTTCATTTGCCTCAGGTGACACCCTTGTAGCAATTTTATTGCAGAAAGATGACGAGGGTTCAGAGCATCCAGTGGCATTTTTCAGCAAGACATTAAGGGATTCTGAACTGAGGTATGATATCATTGAGAAACAGGCATATGCTCTTATCAAATCCCTGAAAGCTTTAAGAATATACATTCCGCACTCCAAGGTAATTGCATATGTGCCCTCTGCTTCAGTAAAGGATGTCTTAACACAACCATATGTTGATGGAAGAAGGGCTAAGTGGATTGTAAAGATCATTGAATTTAATATAGAGTTGAAGCCCACCAAGATGGTCAGAGGTCAGGGCCTTACCAAGCTAATGGCTGAAGAAAATTTCAGGATGTCGGACGTCAATTTGATAAGCACAAATTCAGATGACAGACAAACAGTGGAAGAAACGGCTGAACCAATTCATGATCAGTCATTGGCTGAAAATTTAGCTTCCCGTGAATGGTACTCTACAATAGCTCAATTTTTGCTGAAGCTAGAAGTTCCTCCAGACTTTACTCCAAGCCAGGCCAGGACTATTAAGCTCAGAGTAGCCAAATATTGCATTCATGAAAGCTTACTGTAATGGAGGAATCCATCTGGAATCCTTCTAAGGTTTCTGGACAAAGAACAATCCATGGAGGTCATGCATCAATTCCATTCCAGCATATGTGGAGAACATCACTATTGGAAAACCACGGCCCACAAGATCCTCAGAGCTGGGTATTATTGGCCCACCTTGTTTTCTGATGTCTTTTCATTCGTAAAATCTTGTGACAGGTGCCAAAGATTTGAAGGAAAGTAGCAGTTGAAGTCCTTGCCCTTGAAGCCAATACATGCTAGTGGCCCTTTTCAATAGTGGGGTTTGGATTTCATAGGAGAAATTAATCCACGTTCTAGTGGCCAACACAGATGGATCCTAGTAGCCACTGATTACTTCACTAAATGGAATGAGGCCATCCCTACTAGGAAATCTAATCACCATGTGGTCATGAATTTCTTGACAGAAAATATCTTCACTAGGTTTGGCTACCCACACAAATTAGTTACAGACAATGCAACAACCTTCAGGGCAAAAGAGTTGGTGCACATGTGTGACTCAATGGGTGTTAAGCTAGTTCATTCCACCTCCTATTACCCTTAAGGAAATGGTCTAGCAGAATCATCCAACAAGAGCCTAATAAGGATAATCAAGAAGCTGCTAGAAGACAATAAAAGGAATTGGGATTCTAAGCTAAAGTATGCATTATGGGCTGACAGAGTGACTACCAAGAAATCCACAGGGAACTCTCCATTCAAGCTGGTATATGGCACTAAGGCTATATTCCCAATTCAGTTGACCCTCCCTGTGGAAAAATTCTTGCAGGAAGAACAGAATGAAGAAAATGACATGGCTAGGAGGATTAGTGATTTGGTAGAAGTGCATCAAATTAGAGAGTCGCTGGTTGAAAAGTCTACAACACATCAAAAGAGGATCATAGAAGCCTTTGACAGAAAGGAAAAGATAGATAGTTTTCAAATTGGGGACTTGGTTCTGAAAAGAGATGCATTAAAGGAGAAGAAAGGCAACCATGGGAAGTTTGATGCTTTGTGGAATGGACCTTTCATTATCACTCAGATCTAGGGGAACAACAATTTCATGTTGTAAAGTATGGAAGGAGAAATAGTTTTTGATGGCCTAGTTAATAGGTGATTTTTTAAAGTTTATATTGTTTAAGGTCTTCAAGCCTTAATGTTGTAAATATGTTGTTTCTATCAAGTTTTAGTGTAGGCTTAATTAGACTCCATGCCCAATGGAACACTAGGAAAAGTTTTTGATCGTGTTTTGTAGGAAAGGTAGTGGTCTATAGTTCTTGAGACCTCACAGGGAGGATCTCATCCCCAGAAGGAGCCAGTGTTAGCTTTGCTATATAACGATGATTTTTTAAGGTCATATATGAACTTGGTCCACTGGGTTGTGCTCAAAAGAGGCTCATAATGGCCCCTTTCTACTTTTTCCTTTACCCTGCTCATTCTCCCTTAATCTCTGTTTCCTCTGTTTTTCCTCTAAACCCAACAAAACCCCCTTTACTTTAAGACTCGAGTGCAAAGGCATAAACCCACCATTGAACCTCACCCATATAACCCCATGCGCTAATAAAACCTTTCATTGTTTCCCCACTGTTGATTCCCTCTCGCCAATCCAATGGCTCTCAACGCGCCCGATATGATAAATCGCATGATCATTTATCCACCGTCTGATCATTTCCATAAAGATCCAATGGCATTCGCACTTATTGTGCTAGCAAAGTGATTGAATGTTAGCATGCAATGAGAGTGGTTTTTCTCTCTCATCCACCGCTACATGTCAAGCGCTGAGTGGAATCGCTCAGTCTTGTCCTTTTACCACTTTATGCCTGAGAGCAGTGCGATCAATACCGTTTATCACCTAACCTATCCGCCCTACCCTATAACTACCGTGTAGCTTCACCGCCCGATCGCCGTTCGATTTTTCCACCTAAGATCTAAAGACCCACATTCATCCTGCTCCCATCTCGACTGACAGACTCTGTCGAGCCATCTCTGCCATCTGCTTCCTCGATCCGATGACCATTATTTCCTCTCATCCCGACCATTTATTTTCCCATGCACCCAACGTCCCTTGACCAATCCTTTTTCCCGAAGGAGGAAGGTGACCAACTTACCAATACTAGTGACTGGTAGATCCCAACAAACATGTTTAACAAATAGTATGGCCAAGGGAGAAAGGGACAGAGCACGATCTTGTAACTGCATTTATCAGTTATGGAACTCCATTGGTACGAGCACTCCAACTTCCTAAGAAGACAACACAGCACCTGAAAATATCATATTCATCCACTGCAGCAAGCAAACATAGTCAGAAACTCCATTAGGTAGTGAAGTGCAGTTGGTGGCTAATTATGACCCCTCCATACCTAAATGGCCAAGTGCCTTTGTAATGTAAATCTATAAATACCAAGAAGAAAGAGGTAATCAGGGTTGTTGATGGTTGATGGTGGGCATTTTGATGTAATGTTCAACTTCTGGAGACTGTAGATATTTTGTCACTTGAAGCGTCTCATCTTCATTTTCAGCTAATACGAGCTTATTTTACTATTAACTGCTCACTATTTCTTATTCTAAGCTTGTGCTTGATATGATGTATTCTTGATCTTTGAAGTTTAGCACTAAATAATTGTCATCCTATCTTTGTGTTAGACTGTTTAATGTATCACTGAATAGGTTACTCAGGGTTTGTTCTATCTGATGCAAGAGATTTGTCATCTTGTCTGTGCATTAGTGGAATAGATATGCAAGTTTCTTTACTAGTTGTAGTCGGCCATCACATGGTCTTGTGCATCTGCTGGTGTGATTAGTATTCTCCATTTCACCAAATATCTAAACTGTGAGAATTTGGTGGTCTAAAGCCTTGTAGTCTAGGGGTGTTCACGCATGTCTGGAGTGAAACAAAATAGAAGTGGTTATCTGGCTTGGACAAGCATCAGTCCTTCCATTAAACCTGCAACCCTGCAACCCTGCAACAATAAGTTGAATTGTATATGTTACCAAGCATCTCTGAGCTACAACCTAGGAGAGTTTCCTGGAATCCTAACACAAACAAAGCATACAAGAGAGGAAAGATCCATAAAGCATGAGGAAGCATTTTCCTAAATATTAAAGCCTGCTCCACTTGCCTATATATTAGAGCTTGGCCATTAAGAAAGGGACCAGAATTCATTGTAATGTTATGTTGTCAATATCTTCCTTGAGTGAGAGAGCTTTTAGAGTTATGAGATGGAGGAGGTCTTGCTGCAACTACATCTATTGGTTGTTATCTCTTTCCTATTTGATTAATATAGATATGTTGTTCTTCCTTCCATATAATTTTTCATGATCTTTGATATTATGTTTAACTAATTGTTATTTGGAAGTTTTGGTTTATTAATTTATTTGGTAATGCTTTTTTTTCATTTATTATAGTTTTTATTATCAAGATTATTGTGCTATGATGGTTTTCTCTGTTATTATTTTTTTGTAGGACAAGGCTTTGGAGCTAGCTAGGAGCACTTCCTAGCTACACTGACCACTCTAACAAACATGTATGTGAGGACTCATGGGTTTACCTTATTTTGATCTTGTCAATCATTGATTAAGCTCTTGCATTATTGAAGCGTTGAGCCATAGAACAATCTTTCCCTTACCTTGTCTGCCCTATGTTTCTGAAAGAACCCGAGAGGGTTTTATGTTTCTCTAACCAAACACAACTCGCTATATCACATTGATTAACAAGGATGGATTCTTCACGGAAAGAGGTAGCCTACTTGGCCAATTTATCTGTCCTTGAATTCGAGCCTCCAAGAATATGATATATCCATCTATGGAAAAGGTTGAGATTTCCATCTCGATTATTTGGGATATTGATGCTAGTTTTTATCTAAAGGAAGGGTTCCTCTCCAGATGTAACTAATTTCTAGTTGAAAGTATAATTAGAGAGGGGAGGTTTAATGTTGAGACTAATCAAATACCTTATAGAATGTTGTAAAATTCAACTTGATTATTTAAATCCAATTTTATGCCCTAGGAAAAGGAGTGTATAATGATTCCTCTCGGGCAATAGACAACCCCACTTTTTCACTTTTCACTTTAGGGTTGTGACAAGAAGTGCCATAAAAAAATAAATACATGTCTTTTGAAAGCATCCAATTTTGAAAGTCTTTATTGAGGTGAGAGGAGGGCTAAGGGAGAGGGGGATTAGTAGATACATAATATTGAGTATCCAAATGGAAATAATTATACCAAGCTTGCTACACATGATATAATAGAAGGTGCTGAGAGCTTAATTGGATTTGTGGATATTTTTTTTACCATTAGAGATTTACCTTTTACTACAACCTCCCTTGGTTGAATTTTCATGTCTTGAAAGATAACGTTATTCAAGTTAGGAATATGAAATATCTAGGGTACATCTTTTTCCATGAATCAAATAGGGAATGAATGGAGTTGAACCAACAAATCTAGTAAGCCAATCCTTATAAGGAAAATTTCGATACCAACCTTTTTAACTCATAAAATACAAAGAGATGAGTTGAGGTTTCTACCCGTCTTTTACATAAAGCTGAGATGAAGGGACCTGATATGGACCACTTATTTAAATTTTTTTATTAGAACCTTTATGTGTGTTAGAGTCTAAAAAAATGTTTATTTTATGAAAAATGTTAGGGTTCCATATATTGGTCCATAGGCTTGATTTAGTAGGAGAACCATTCAGGGAAAGAAAAGGTATCATGACCTTGCTTAATAGTATAGACAACACTTCCCCAACTTTAGGAATATTACTATATGCCCTTGATGTAATTATTTCTTTATTAGACTTTATGGTTTTTATTTTTCTTGCAAATGTTTAAATTGGAATAATAGCCATGGGGTTAATACTAAGTGAATAATTTTGATGAAAGATGTAAATATCAATACATTGTTATGAATGAAATATTTTCATTTCAGTTATTGATTATTTGGAAATATAAGAGGAGCCAACATGTGAATAGTCAAGCCATCCTTCTACTAGGAAATCAATTAAATTCCAAGAAGGGGCACTTTTTGAATTGAAAATTTTCAAAATATTAATCCTCCATGTTTTCTAAGATTTCCAACCACCAGAGATAGGATGACAGGAGATAAAGGTCATGCAGTGGGAAGAAAAGAGGATTGGAAGAGAGAAATACAATATGAGAAAAAGGGTTTCAGTGGAGAAGAGAAGACAAATTGTAAGGAAGTAAACAAAAATTTAGACACTAAATCAGATGTCGCTACCAGGGTCTAAGGAGGAATAAAATCAATACAGATCAAGATTTATGATAGAAGGTAAGCTTGGGGCTAAGGGGAATTGTTAATACAAAAAAAAATTTTGTTGGGAGGAGTTTGCTTGCTCCTGTTGTATTTCCACAAACTCAAATAAGTGAATTGTTTATATTTTTTAGATATTTTTTTCCAGTTAAATTATGAATGTATGAGTAAGTAGTGGAGCACATAAATTATTAAATGTATTCATATTAAATAACTAATCTCTAACATGAATTTTTTTCTTCTTAAATATTTTGAGTTAGGATAAAGGACTATTTTTGGTTATACAATTGAACGATAAAACGAGTGAGATTAACATATCTGGTAGGCAAGTACAAAGGATAACCTTATGCTAACCCTTAAACAAATTAGTTCTTACTCAATATGTAAAGAGAAACACTTGGAAGATTCGATGTAGAAACATGTAATTTAAGAGTCTTACAGCTAACTACCACGAAAATAGGGTTTTTTTCAAAATATTTTGAGCTTAACTTGGTGATGAGGTCTGGTATTGTAACAAGAATATTACAACTCCTAAGGATACCAAATTTAGTTTATCAACCCAGGATTCATAAAAACTTAAGAGATGATAATGTTGTATGCACAATAAGCTAAGTTCTACTTAAGCTTCATAGAGGTAGTGGACCAAACCAAGGCATACATAGACCACAAATCTAGATTTTGTAGAAGAGTAAGATGTTGCACAACGAGAAATTTAAATCTACTAGTAAGAAATGTAAATGTTGCACGAAAGGAAACCCTAATATACTTGGAAAAATGATTGGTTGCTTGATTCAGGAGCAACTGGCCACATGACTCATAGAAAATATTTTTTTGAAGAATTTACTGACAATGTTGATGGAGCAGTATACTTTGTAGACCAATCAAAAATAAAGCCATCAGGGCTTGGCACAATCAGGCTTAAATTGTCTAGTCTTCCAGACTTTCTTCCGCATCATGTTCTATATCTCCCATAGCTGAAGAGAAACTTGTTGTGCTTACATCCACTAGCAAGGTCACTCCATTCATATGTTTGATGGCAAGCTTGAGGTGAGAAAAGCATCTGACCACTCACTTGTCATGAGGGGAATAGAAGAAGAAAGGCTTCTCAAGCTGCAAGGAACCTCTGCTCGTGCACAACATTTCTCATACTATTCTCATCATGAAGAAGGTACACTTCCATCAAGTTTATTATGGCATGCTAGATTTTGACATTTGAACTATGACAACCTCCACTTATTGAAGAAAAATGGTGTTGCTGGTTTGTCTACAATTCCTAGGAAATTTAAGCAATGTGATGCTTGCATTCTAGGAAAGCATAGCAAACATTATTTTCATGATTCACATTCAAGAGCACATAGAAAACTTGAACTCATTCATTCAGATTTATGTGGTCCAATGCCTGTTTCTTCTGCAAATGGAAATAAATATATGATGACATTTATTGATGACTACACCAGAATGTGTTGGGTTTATTTATTGAAGAACAAATCTGATGCTTTTCAAACATTCAAGAACTTTCATAAATGGATTGAAAATGATGCACAATCTCATATTGGGTCTATTCGCACTGATAATGGAAAAGAATACACATCAAATGAATTTTAAAAATATCTTCGCCAACATGGGATCAAACATCAAATGATTGTACCTTATAATCCCCAACAGAATGGTGTAGCTAAAAGAATGAATAGGAAAATCTTAAATATGGTACGCTCCATGCTCTTCCTCAAAAATGTAAAAATAATGTTTTGGGCTAATGTTGTTCTATGTGCTACATATATAAAGAATCGATTTCCATCTAATGCTATTAGAAACAAGACTCCATATGAAATGTGGTATGGGCATGTTCCTTCGGTAAAGCATCTCAGGGTCTTTGGTTCCACTTGTTATGCCTTGATACCAAAGGTACATAGAAACAAACTTGGTGCAAGAAGTCGTAAGTGTATTTTCTTGGCGTATTCAAACACCTCCAAAGCATACCATCTCTATGATGAAGTCAATAAAAATTTTGTTGTATCTAGAGATGTAATTTTTCTTGAATCATCCAAAACTGACAATGTTGTTGAGCGACAACTTGATCACTTGGATAGATTCACAAATGCAAAATCATTTCAAGAATTTGACAATCAGATTCCACATCTTGAAGGGGGGATTCCTATACTAGATTAACATGTGGAATCTTCTTCTGAAGAACTCTCTCCCCCACATGAAACTCCAACAACAGATGATGCTTTAAGTGATGTGATTGAAAGAATTGGGAGACTCAATCTTGATTCAGTCCCAACTCAATCAACAAAGCAGCCTAGACCATCTGAGAAAGGTCCCCCAAAGTGGATGATAAAGAAACTTGAAAGTGTTCATCCTGATGAGGTTGGAAAGATAGGAATTAGAAATTCAAACCGGCAAAATGGAGGTGTTGTAGATGACTCTAATTCACCTATTGATATGAATGTTTCTTATGATTGTGAATTGAAATCATCTACAGATTTTGAACAAACTTCCTTCAAAGAAGATGCTTCTCATGATGAGTGGAAAGAAGTGATGCAAAAGGAGTATGATGCCCTCATAAAGAATGGCACTTGGAAGCTGGTTGATCCTCCATTAGGAACCAAACCAATTAGCTGCAAGTGGGTCTACAAGAACAAGTATAAAGCTGATGGCTCACTTGACAAGCACAAAGCCAGGCTTGTGGCAAAAGGTTTTACACAGAAGGAAGGGATCGATTATGAGGAGAATTTTTCCCCCACAGTAAAATGGGCTACCATCCAGACACTCTTTGTCCTAGCATCTTAGAACGGTTGGAAAGTCCATCAAATGGATGTAAAAACTGCTTTCTTGAATAGAGATCTAAAAGATAATGTTTTTATGTCCTAGCCTGAAGAATTTACTATGAAAGGACATGAACAAAAAGTATGCAAACTTGTGAAATCCTTGTATGGCCTCGAACAAGCACCACGAGCCTGGTATAAAAAACTAACTGAGCATCTTCTGAAACTCAATTTCAAACATTATGATCTTGATGATGCAACTTTATTTGTCAGGAAAGTTGGCAAAACAGTTGTATATCTTGTGGTATATGTAGATGATCTTTTGATGACAGGGAACAATGAAAGCTACATTGCATCCATAAAGAAGGAATTGGGAAAAGTTTTGAAATGACTGATTTGTGCTATGTTCATTACTACCTTGGTATTGAAGTAACTCAACATCCAAAGTCCATATTTCTTTCTCTAAAGAAGTACATTGGAGATCTGTTGAACAGGTTTGGCATGAAAGAATGCAATCCTCTTACTACTCCAATGGAACAAAACTTAAATCTCACATCTATTGAATGAAAATAATTTGAGGATGCAACAAAGTATAGATAGCTTGTAGGAAGTCTCAACTACCTAATTAATACCAGACTAGACATTTCGTTTGTTGTGGAATCCTCTCCAGGTTTATGCAAAAGCCTTGTGAGGGACATTGGTCTGCTGCAAAAAGAGTTCTAAGGTACTTGAAGGGAACTCAAGACTTTGGAATCAAGTATACATGGGTGGACGACTTCAACTTGATTGGATACTCTGATTCAGACTTTGATGGAGACAAAGAAACTGTGGTATCTACTTCAACATATGCTATGAGTCTTGGATAAGGAGTTGTCTCCTAGAGATCATGCAAATAATTAGTTCTAGCAGATTCAACAACAGAAGCAGAATACGTGGCAATAGCTGAGGCAACAAAATAAATTGTGTGTCTCAGGAAAATTCTTGAAGATTTGCAGGTAAAACAAGTACAATCAACTCCACCCATGATTGACAATACCTCTGCAATAAAGTTGGCCAAGAACCCAAAGTTCCATGATCGAATGAAGCACATCAATACTAAATATCATTTGATTCGACATCATGTTGAGGCCAAAACAATCCATCTCCGCCATTGTTCCACAAATGAGAAAATTGCAGACATCTTCACCAAAGCACTTGGAAGAGAAAAGCTTGAAAGATTCAGAACGATGCTTGGACTCACGAACATCCCTTCAAATTAAGGGGGGGGAATGTTGACACCTAATCTTCAGGATTGGGTGAATAACTAAAATTGATGTAAATAAATAATGGAGAATATGAATATTCACCAGGAGATGGAATGAATAGTCTCTCCCTCATGTATATAATAAACACCAACCTAAATGAAATATATGAATTGCTTTGAAGAGTTACTGCTTGGCCTGACAATTTGAAAAAGTCATTTTGGACAAATGGTCTCATACTAGAAAACAGGGGAATGAGACATGTAAGGGGTTATTTTCTATTGGTATCTCCTTATTACAGATTCATGGATATATTCAGAAGGAGAAGATCATTGTGTCTATAAATCATAGTTGTAAGAAATTTTTTATAAATGTTAATTTGGCAAAAATATTACAAATTCTAGCTAAACAAATGGAGCACACACAAGTTAATAATGAGTAGGTGCAAGTTTATAAAGATTTGAAGATTTCTATGGACAAGTATGTATTGCATTATGATTTTCATGCTTCAGATATGGCTAATGTGGATGTTGTTTTGGGATAGCCTTGGATGGAATCTATGGGTACTATCAATATTAATGTGTAGAAGAAATTTCTGAAGCTCTGGTATAAAAAGAAGAAAATTACATTATAGGATATTTCCATCAATAAACAGGTAGAGTCCATGGAGGCTGAAGCAGAAGATGTTTCACGGACTGACATATCAGATGATGAGCTCTTGATGGTCGACAACCAAACACAAACATCAAACCATGTACGAGAAATACAGGTAGAGTCTAAGGAGGCTGAAGCATAAAATGTTCCAGGTACGGATACATCAAATAAGGAATCTGTGGTTGAAGTAATATTGGAAGATAAGCAACAACAACAGATGCCACAACATGTACTAGATACCAATCAGGCTCCATCAGGTTGTGAACTAAGGAAAGATACAAGATGGAAACGAATTAGCAACAAGGATAACAACTCCCGCATGACAGATAGTGAGGGGCAACAATCCACCCACAGTACATCAACACAGAAGAGCCGCTAGGGTCAACTTCCATCTCAAGCGAGCGAGGCACCAGCTAAATCGAGGGTTAGCCTTCCTCTTGGATGGCTAGATGCACGTGCATGGTACTAGTGGACTACTCTTTTGATTAGATCTTATTATTGTGTTCTACTTATGTTTCGGGGATGAAACATGTTTAAGGGGGGTGGAATGTAGTATACCTAGTGGGATAGTATGGGGTACAAAGGGAGGTACCCAAGGGAATAATGTAATAACTAGATGGGCCATAGTAATAAATAAAGTGGTTAACCCGTATCATGTAAGGGACCACAAGTAGTTAGCAATAATATAATAAGTCCATCGTATTAGATAGATGGTATTAAGGGAACCATGGTAATGACCCATGGTATTATATGTATGAGGCCTATATAGACGCTAGAGACTCCCCATGGAGAGATGTCAAAGAATATTGTATGGACAAGAATATGGCTTGTAGAGTGTTCTCCTTCCTTAAGGAGTGAATGTATGGTGTTTCCCTACCTTAAGGGTTGATCAATAAAGAAGCATTTCTATCTATATTCAGATCTCATTATTTCTTCGGTATATTTGTATTCTCATATATTTGCAGGTCAGATCTATTACGAGTGGATTCAATGCTACATGATTGAATCCAAGAGCATTATGAGGGACTGAAAGGTGATATGAAGGTGAGGAAGGGTAGTGGAAGGTGGGATAAGGTTATGGAATTTATTTCCAAGCCTAGTGCTCCTTAGGAGTTAATCTTGAACAAGGAGGGAATGCAAGCGGTGACCCCTAATAAATATATCTTGAACTTTCTATGTGCATACCACTTGAAGGAGTTGGTGAGGATGGAAAGAGGGTATTGATGGTAGTGTCAGAAGTGAAAATGATAATCATTTGAATTGAAACGCAATAGTATGACCTGCACACCACAAATATTACTCAATCTTGAAAAACATCTAAAGCATGCTAACAATATTAATTGCAGAAAATTAAACTAGAAAGGAAAGGATGAGTTGAATTTTATTCAACATTTTCCTACGCCATAAAAATGAAAACATATGTTTTTTTGCTACCTATACAAGGCCTACAATCACACTTTCTAATATGATTGACAAATTTTCATGGGCTACATTTCATATAAATAAAACTTTGCAAGAAAGGAAACACTGCTAACTTAAGTACAAAAAAGAAAGATACATAATAAAATGTACAAAGGAGAGAAACTAGATTGTTTGGGTTGGGCCCTAACCTAAGGGAACTCAACCCTCTAGAAAAAACTCATATTAAAGGAAAAAAATGACTATTTGATGAGCTAAAAAAGTGCTCAAGTACATGATATGGAAATGAAAAATCCAAGTACAAGCTCATAGATCTCGCAGTCACTATGCTCCTCGAAAAAAGTAAAATCCTACCAAGATCTTGGGAGATTCTATTTATACAAATTGAGTGAAGGGGGAGCCTCCTTGGTTGGTGAGTTAATGCAGGGAATGAGTCTCCTACATTTCCTCCAACTTACTCCAACGTGCTTCTGCATAATAAATGCACTCTTTTCTTGTACATTAATAATGTTAGACCACAAGTTATGGTAAACATCCTGTATAGTCAAGAAAGGTGTTATCGAATGAAAGGAGAGAGGTAAATGTATGCTGAAGGATGACCATATGGTCCTTGATGTATACCTATTAGTGAGGCCCATCATCAACCCCCTACTGGAGGTGTTGCTTACCCAATCCTGTAGCATCTTGTAGCACTACCTAGAACTCTTCAAAACTTGACCAAAATTTCTCTTAAAGATTGAATTTTCACTCTTCGCCCTTCATAATGTCTCTTAGCCTTTAAAACCAATCTTGAGGGAGACTAGAGACCACCTAAGACCTTTCTTTTCACCTATACAATTTGTTCCTGCAATTGGGGAGTCCATGAATTAACAACACAAAGATGGTTTGCTTTATCACTTCTTGAAGCAATTATTAGATTTTGTCATTATAGTACAATCTGTTGTAAAAATTCGTTATATATAAAAATTTATTATGTAGTTTTATAAAACAAAAGACTTGAATCTACTCTACTCATCAGCGGAAAGCAATTAATTGATCACGAAATCATAATATAAACATGAGACAATATTCAACACACATACTCAGAATTTTATCTACGGGAAAGAAACCGATAAAAATCTCTTCCTATCTATATTGCATTAATAAAAAAATGGAGAAGACTTGCAATGCTTGCTCAATCCTGAGAAACATCTGCACTAGTATAATTTATCTCACTGCTTCATAGATTGACCCTTGCTAATACTTAGCCAATTTTCTTCCTTCCCAAGCTCCTATATCCTTGCGTTGTTAATAAGGAATTACCCCCCTATTAATTAGGGAAATTTCTCATTTGGAATTGCGAAATTACTTTACGCCTTTCTCTGATTGCATGCACCAACTATATAAATTGGAGAATTATACAACTGATAGTACACCACCCTTAAACTCCAATATCAACTGGGTAACTTAAGTTACCTGCATGCACCAATTATACTGGGATTATTTATGAGTTAAATAGAATATTAGTTGAAGTTACACCCCACTACTGAACCCTCCACTAGTTCTTGATTAGTTAGAACTAGTTAAACTCATAATAAGTCAAATTAACTGAACCTGATTGATATAAATTTGCAATCAATCATAACTAAATATAACTTAAGTGTCTCCAACTAAAATTAATTGAGTTAACTGAGTGACAAGGCTATGTCACCTTAGTTTACTACCTCTAAGTATTTTACTGAAATTGAAATTCGAATTTATCCTAATTAATTTGGGAAAAAGTAAATTAGAAATTTCTTGCTGCAAATTCAACACTCCCTCTCGGCAAGAAAGGGATTATCGGATACCCTGATCTTGCCTATGTAACACCCCCTCCTCCCAGGTCCACCCAAGAAACCTACCAGTTGGTTTAAACATGTGATGAGAGAGGCTACTATAAAGGATTCAACTTCCTTGGTGATCTTAAGGAAATGGAACCGACGAAACATATCAAACACACTCATCCACATCAATAACAACACCCTCAAGGGACATGTTAGCCACTCAGACATCCTATTCCTGAGTCCCACTAATGATTTAAGCCTTTTAACCCGTGGTCTCTCTCATGCTGTAGGTATGAAAACATCCAACAACCTAAAGTTGCTCTCATAGGCCTATGCGCCAACGAATGTGGAATTTTCTCAGCAGATGTGTGCAAGTGACCCCGATATTTGAGCCACTTTTCTAGCCCAGAATCTCAGCCTATGCCTAGAGCTTAATACAACACCATAAAAAACGTGATAACGATGATGATAAATAAAAAACCAACCTCAGGACCAGGCCTGAGCATTCCCAACTGAGACTGACATTATGTCAAACACTTGGCATCAATGCAACCTACAGGTCTAGGATACTAGGCAAAGAATAAATGACTAAAAGAACTTATGAAACATAGCCAGAAGGATCCACTCCTTCTGCATTGAACTATTATATCATCAGTTAGGTCTTGCATCCATCCATGTAACAATTACAAATAAATACATGAAATGACCATGACATGTACCAGTCATTTAACCATGCTTATAACCGGCACAAAACCATATAAATATAAGAGATATGATAACCATTAAATCCACATGTAAACCAGTACAAAATTAAGATAAATTAGCTTTTATTAACCATAGGAAAATTTGACCAAGTTCAAGACTTCCATGTACCACTCGACTATAGACATGGCTGAACCAAATCTCTCTTTCATCTAGTCACCGCCATGCCATATTCCTAGCATGAATGTGGGATCTCATAGAATAACCAATCCAAAAACAACCAAGGGAATCCACCCTCATCAAACCATGATCACACCAAAACCGATGCTCCGATCACAACTAAAACAAAGTTGGAATGCCATCTGAAATCCATCACTATCCTTGAGGAACTTTTCCATCTCCTTGTCTCTCAGGATTTACCGCAATCCAATCCCAGATCTCTAGGCCCTAAAATGTGACCAGTTGCTAAGGATTTATTGCAATCCAAACCTGGATCACTAGGCCCTAAACTGAGACTTCTCCCTTCGGCTTTACTATGTATCCCGCCAAAATGGGTCAAGGGATTCCTAGGCCTTTGAGAGTGAAACTTGAGACCACCTCCGCCCTGGATTCCGAAATCCATCTGGCAAACCAAATCTCAAAAACAAAATAAACATCCCAACACCATGGCATCTAGAAAAAGGCAAGGCTAGGTTGAAAACCATTATCATAACCTGGCAAAACCATGCCACCAACAGCAATAGAACCATACACCAATATGCAAATCCATGCATGCCCAACTAACTTAGGAAATCACACATGCAAAAGGTTACCTGCAATTATTCTTGCTGAAGCTACCTAATCTTTCTCTTCTTCCTTGATCCTTGCTTTCCTTCCTTTCCCTTTGCTTGCTTTTCCTTCCTTGATCCAGAGCTAGAGTACTCCAAAAAAACTTTCTCACCAAGAGTGAGAGAGAGAGAGAGAGAGAGAGAGAGAGAGAGAGAGGGAGAGAATAATGAGAGAGCTCCAAACTTGAACTGATAAAAGGTTACATTGACCAAGCTTTAGCCAAGAGCCTCCAACTGATCCTCATAAGAATTTTTATGAATGAGGCCTCTATTTTCTTCATTTTCCACTATTTTCCTTCAATTTTCTCCTCACAAGCAACCCTTGACCTTTCACCTCCATTTTCTCCTAAAAATTCCTTTTCTCCTTTTAATGCCTTCGCCTTAGCCTTTTCCAATTTCCTTAGCCATAATAAACTGAAATGAACACCCACACCAGGATGTCCTGCTCAACATTCAACTTGGAATAAGTTTCTCTTATCCATGGTCTTATTTTTTCCTTTATTAAATTTTATTACATGAACTTTTCACTAGGGATGTTACAGAACCGTTTTCCTTGGGGAACACCGTCCTCGGTGTTAAACCAAACCATGATCTCAACAAAACCACTGAAAAGAAAACATATTTCCCATGGAGCTTTATAACTTATCTCATTGTAGTATTTATAATGAAAGGCCTGCTCAAAATCAAAACATCATGACAACATGACCAGATAACAATCATATCACATACCGAAGCTTTATAACACAACTCATCACGGTATTTACAATAACCACATATATACATATGTACATTCTCTAAACCAGAAAATAAAAGGATATGATGTCCGTATCAATCAGAAAGGGAATCAAGAGGATCACAACTCCACCCTCAAAGTAGTACTAGGATTCACCTCCTTCCCAAGAATTCTAGAATCCATTGTCACAATCAACGCTGCATCCAATGTCCAATGCTACAATCCTACACCACTTGTCCCCTTAGCAAATAGTTACTGATTCATTATTCCAGGGTGCACTGCCAATGTGCATATGATTCCATACGGTAATGCTAATGACCAAAACAAATACATCTACGAGCTTCCCTTCTCTTCTACACAGTCGCTCGGGAAATCTAGTCACCCCCTTCCATATAGTGACTCATCTTCCAAGTTCCTCTGAATCCCCTATGCTGGGTGATCCATCCCTTGCAAAGGATTCCTCACATTGGAAGATAAAAAACAAAGGCATATACCAGCCTCAAAACCATCATACCAGTCATAGCATGCTCATGGAAATCAATGGACACTATTGGGTACGAGTGTCCCACAATGGGCTTGTTCCTAAAGTACTTTACCAACATACTATTGCATGTTCAAATTTATTTTGCTACTGCTACCAATTCTTGCAGTTGATTTCAACCACCCAACTGAGCATGTTCATGCAGTCCTATTCCAAGCACATAAATTGCATTAGATTCAAATAAATTGAAATAACCTCAAATCTTACCTCATTGGTAGTTCATCAATAAGGTACACTTGCGATCCTATTCGCTTCGTGTCACAACAAGTCAAACTAACCATTTGATCAAAACATCATGTATAAACATATCACATCTGCTTAGCTCAAAACACAACCATCATACATAAAAATCATAAATCACATGTAACCATCATAAACCATAATCATAGATCACATATAATCATCATATACCATAGACATAAATCACATGCACAATAAAACTAAAATAAAAGGCTGATATTTATCCTTTCATCAATCCTTAGCTTCTACCTTTGTCTTTATTCTATATGCACTTCGAATCGATTGCCACACAAGACAAACACCCTGTGCCTTCTCCTCAACTATGTGCACATACACATAGTGTGCATCACAAGCATACAACTACAGACATCATACAACACCATGCAATACATGCATTTACTCCACTACCATATGTACCACATTTACATAGTACCACTTGTAAACTAAAACCACCTGCACAATGTTGTTATACGGGAATAGTGTCCACAGGGATGCTGCTATTCCTACTAAGATGTGTGGCTATATTAGAAACAAACAATCAAAGTCTACTGTTGATTCCTTTTATGAAAATAGATGAGAGGAGAACCAAGAGGGCCAACCTGAGTCTTGCGCTTGATTCCCTCTCCTTCTTGATAGAGTTTTGCTGCCTAATCTTTGTCTGCTCAGCTTTAAAAGGACCTGTAGAATCACAGCGACACACTACTATGCAAGAAACAAGGATCTAAATTCACAAATAATGTAGGATCAGATGTACATTAACCATATACAAGAATATATAAACAAGTACACCAGGATATGAAAGGAAACAAGAATAGATTTATTCAGATAAAAGTAGCAAGAGGATTACAACCATGAGCAACTCTGACCCAACATCATCCTCCAGCTAAGAAGCCCTTCTTTCACCTCAAGCAAAGCAAAATCACCCAACACTGTGAATGTACACAAGAATACTGACAGCACTTCTCTATAGATTACAAAATTTCCAGCCTCTGGATCTCTGTGATGAGGGATCCATATATAGATGATTACAGAGAGGTGAGTCATCTTTTGGGATCTTGATTAGTGTCTTCTCTCTGATAGTTCCTGCTTCCACTTGGAGAATGAGGATCTCTTACTCATCCCTGGTCGAAAATGGAGTGGCAAGTGTCAAAGGGGAAGCTTCTGGAAGATTCCATGATCTTCCACCTCGCATTTTGGTCCCTGCCATTTGTCCATTCCCGACCATCGCACCCTACAGAGGAGCAAAATAGTATGCATCGCACCCTGTACATTGGGAAAGTGATATGCATCGCACCCTCTGCATGGAGCTTTCAGTATGGTCTAGTTTTAACCATTTATGAGCAGTTTTTAGTGGAGAACTTCTGGGAGATGATGTAATCAGTTGACCTTGTTCCTTTAGGCAGTGAGGCAACCCTTTTAGGGACTTAAGAGCCCTTAGTTTATGGACATTTGTGATTGGGGTTGAAGTGCCCAAAAATGTCTATAAAAATCTCTTTCACTGCACTTACCAAAATGTCGAGCTTTACCTCTAAAGATGTCAATTCCTCTAGATCTATGTTCTTCATCTCTTCTTCCTTAAGCTTTGCCCTTCTGATCAGCAAATGAGCCTCTACATCTACTGCACTGTTCTGCATCTCTTCAAGTGTTGCAAGGTTTCTTTCACTCAGCTGAAAATCTATTTCTGGATCAAAGGCTTCTGGGTAGTGCAAGATAGCGGATCCAGGAGGAGGTCTTATATTAGCCGGTATTGAAAAATAGACTTGGTTAAATATGGCAGAAAATTGTTGTACTTTCTCCCCTGGTAGTCTTTTCAGCTAGTTATACTCTTTTATAATCAAGAAAGGGTTCTGTCTGACCACCCACCTATCGAGGAAAACTTTTATGAACTGCTGGAAATCTAAGATGCTTGCATCAGGCAGGGTTTTGAACCAACTCTTGACTTTTCCTTGCAAAGAAAGAGCAAAAAGCCTAACACTGACATCCCCTTCATGAACTTAAAAAAGGACAAGAAAAGACTCAAAATTCAATACATGTCTCTCAGCAGTGATATTGTCACACTCACCATCAAATCTTTGTAGATATAGGTAATGGTTTTTAAGGAAAGCATGGGATATAGGAGGCAAAGTCATAGGCTTGCATCTATCCGGAATTTTACAAGGTAGTGGAGTATGTACAGAAGCTGTGGAATTAGTCTTGGTCTCTTGAGGCTCATTAGTTTGAAGATAGTCATCACAAGATTCGATAAAAGGGTCTTGATCAAGATCAAAGGCATGTGAACATTTTTTATTCACAAGCTTCACGGGGAGAGAATCAAATGCAGGCCTAGGATCTTTTCTCAAATACAATATTCTTTGCAAAGCCTTCTTGACATTCTCAGGAAAAGAGAAGAAATAATTTATAACAAAGAACATAATGTCTTGGATGAAATTCCAACTTGAATACCTAGGCTTTCCATATTTTCCTTTCATGTTTCTGCTGGTCAGGTTCATCCTCCAGTGGAGTCCTTAGATCTAATCTCGAAACTGATTTGGAATCGCTAGGTGAGTCACTAGGTGAATGATTTCAGCCTTTCGCTTTCTAATCATTGTCCACCATCAACAATAAAATCTAAACGTGATTAAATTTCACTGAGGAACATAACACTACGTTCCCTAGTATGGTCGCCACTATGTTAGTGCCTAGATATACCTCAAGCTCAAGGAAGGCAGGTCTAGGGTAACATAAAACCACGCTTAACCTGGTACCTAGCCCTACCAGGTTGGGAGAGGGCTCTCTCCTTGTCAATCTCAATTAGAATATGGCAAATAGGGCTTGAGATGACTGAAATGAATGCTGATTTTAGGCTAGGTATAGTAGATTAGGATTTTTGGTTTGATTTTAGATTTTGGTTGCTAGATCAATTGGAGAAGGCAGATTGGATCCGAGAAATCAACTCAAGGATACAGTCATATCCTGTGGGTCAGGATAGACAAGAGCTTATGTACTAGCAAAGGATTGATATGGTAGAGTAATACTGCTGAGGAGTTGAGGAGGGCACAAGAAACTATGAATCCTCTTCAAACAGTGAAAACATTGAAAACTAAATGTGATCCCAAGACAAAGCACTGTAAATCTAGTGTATTTTGTCTATTCACCTTGATTCATTTAGTTTAGAAGAAAGAGAGAGATGTGGATACATATAAAACATCAGAAAAACTCATTACAAAGAAGAAAGAATACATAAAACTCACTGTCACAAGAATCCCACAAAAGTAGCTGTGAAAACTGGTTTTATTCCTTGCCAAGTGCTGATATAAAATGTTCAGTGAGTCCAACACGTCTGCCAAAGTCCAACCTTTACAAATGACTAAGAAATTACATAATATAGGCAAGGAAACCAATCATGCTATCTATCAGGGTCGAATCCATGAGAAGAGGGGTGGTTTCAACCATATCTAAACTAAGAACAGGAATATAGGCAGTGGAACAGCTTGCCTCTAAAACCATGGAAACTGATTCATTCACCCCAAACCACTTCAAAATGATGAATCTACCCTCTAAGGTCATTTTGTAATTACATTTATAGAGCATAGCATCATTTACAATAATAAATTCATCCAAGATGAGAGGAAAAGTCAACTTGTAGAAAAAATAGGCGATATTTAGATTTTTGAACAAAACTGGCAAAATTCATAATATGCGCAGCGCCACTGATCCTATGCGTAGCATTTTTTCTAGGCCAATTTTGGAAGGCTTCTCGAAGTCTAAATAATATGTAGGATATCTTGTTGCAAATCTTGATGAGTATACTTTTTGGAACAACTTGAATTTCTAAATTTGGAGTCCATTTTCCCCTCCAAAGATTGATTCTCCCAAGACTGCTTCCTGTGTGGCAAAAAGTGGCAGAGAGGGCACTTTTGGGTGTTTTTTTCCCTTTTGGAGACCTAGAACTTGTCCAAAAGTCTCAGCCATTTCTGACCTTTCATATTTTTCCATGTTGATTCCAAAAATATAAACTTTTTTACAAGAAAGTGTCCCCAACAAAAGCGCAACGCCACCTATTGGAAAAGCATGTGTTGAAACTTTCTATGCGTAGTGCCACTTTCAGATCACGTTTTGGAGGCCTTCCAGGTGTCAAACTTGGGTGTAGGATAGCTCGTTCGAAATATTATTGAGTCTACTTTCCAGAACATCTTGCATTTTCCAATTTGGAGGTAATTTTCCCTATCAAAAGTCAAATCGTCCAAGACTGGACAAAATGTGCAAAAATGAGGCTGCCTAAATTCAGAGTGTTGTTGCAATCAACTTTTGAAGGTCTTTGTCAACTCCAAATTGAGCTCATGATAGCTCATTGGAAATATCTTTCTATCTAGATATCATTTGACTCATCAGGAAAATCATTTGGCTAACCAAGATAGGAGAAATATTGATTTTTCCAAGGCCACTCCAGAGGTGCAGCAACCCTCCTAAGGCAACATTATTTTTGACATTTCTCTAAAACCATGATACCTGTGTAAAGAGTGAAGAAGGTTTTTCTTCCTTGGACTATTATGGAAAAACACCTCTCTCAATGTTTCCAAATTCATTTTTTCGTGCTCAGAAACATCATTTGAGTAAAACCTATCCCGATGTGTGGAATAGGGGATTTGTCGAAATGAAGTGAAATGAAGGGGATAAGGGGCTTCTAAATTCTTGAGAAAATTTTGGGAAGTAGGGAGGGATGTTAGGAAACATGGGAAAGTTCCATTTTGAAGATTGAGTGAGGGGATGGGGTCCAAAAGGGAAAAACACAGGCTTAGCCTAGAAAATTGTCAAATTGTAGCAAGAAACTAGGGTTTGCAGAAAAATGAGGAATTTGAGGGATATCAGTGATGGGAAGTGTTTAATAAGGTACATTAAGGATAGGGGAAGGTGTATGAACATTAGGACAGAAGTTTTGTTGATGATTTGGCCATCCAAGAGAATTTACCTTCAAAACCCTAGGAGAGGGAAATGAGCCTTACCCAGTACAACTGAAGCATGAACAAGGTGTAAAATGACCCATTGGAACCTGAAATGATGATGAAAACTATTTGAATGATGGTACAATCATCTAAATGGTGACATGGACCAACATTTGGACAACTTTGAAAGAAGTGAAAACAAATCCTAAACCTAATACCTAATGACCAAATTTTACTTGAAGACTCACTGAAATGACAAAATTTGACTTTGACACCTTAAAATCATTTTGTAAGAGCATGTTTGATCATTGGAGGAAGGCTTCAAAGACTGCCACTAACAAGTGTCTGAGTGTGAATTTTATGATTCAATCCTTTTACCACATTAATATGTCAATCTGGGGTCATTTTTTATTGCAATGATATCATGCATTATATATGTAGGGGAAAATTCATAATTCAACAGTTGATCAAGAGTTTGACTAATTAACTAAACATGCAATCCGAAGTAATAAATAAACAGTAGTAGCATAAGGATTCTCAGCATCAGCAATAATAGCAATACATTTCACAAAAAAATGAAATAAAATTCATAACTAAAACAATACACACATAAGAACACATGCACAACACCTGATCAAAAGAGCGGGCCCAACTCCCTGGTCAGGGTTGTGCTTAACTCACAAATTTTCGAAGAAGGTTAGAAAGATGAATGTTGCATTAATATCAAAATTTATTGTTACAAAACTTAGATATGTCTCACTAACCCAACTCCTAACTACAAATCCACTTTTATACAATTACATCCAAACACCGTGGAGGTTGTTTGTCTAAAATTACAAAATATTTGTAACATCAAAGTTGAATCAAAAGATAGACAAACAAATATCTGCAACAGTTGCACTATAATAGTTGTGGGTTAACAATAGTGCCGCCAGCTTTGGTAATGAATGTTGACCTAGTAGCTCCAAATCTGCACAATTAACGAGATTAGCATCCAATCTGTGATGATTCCTCAGACTTAAACATAAATGACTAAATAACTTTTGGAACGTGACAAGGGTTATATCTGTAGGGCTTTTTAGCACAAAATAGCTAGTATGAAAGTATAATTAGCAAGAAAACAAGGTAAAGAGATAAATAAAACAAGGCATTTTTGGCCCCAGACATATCCCCCCAGCTAACTTTTATGCATGTCCTCATGTTGTCTATCATTGTCGCAAGTCTGGGTTCGCCTAACTGTGTTCGGCATGCATCTAGGCAAGGTCGTAGTTTTTGGCCATCTTAGTACCAACTAATTGGTATCCTTGGGTTGATAAAACATCCTTCCACCAGTCACTTCTCACCTCGTAGGTTGGGGTGTATGTGTCAGCTGGTAGCCAAATAAGTGGGAAACAAAACCTGAGACCTATCTAGTGAACCCCAGTGGTTTGTAGACAAGCTATATAGCGCGTCATCCTTTCTAATTCTTGGGCATAATTGTGGGTTCCAAAAGGCTCTCTGAGTCTTACCACAGAGGAAGATAGCATTTTCCTCCTTTGATAGGCATCCTTAGCGTCTTCCTGACAAGAAACTATTTGAGTAGTGCATAGTTGTATGCACCATTTCTATGTTGCAAGCATTTTCTCCGTCTTCCCTTTAATGTTCAGAAAAGTCCTATGCTTATTAAGGATACTATCATATGACCAGTGTTCTATCTGAACAAATAATGGCTGAGTGGCTTGGTTGGACCCAAAAGTATCAAAATCCTTCTTCCACATAACTTGATTAATAGTATAAGAGGTGAATGCTCTGAGTTGGATGTCTCCCACATAAGGAACATGATTAAAAGTTTGGTCATCCTTCAAGTAATATTCATGCATATAAAGTTCACAAAGAAGCTGCGGGTCTAGAGTGTCATGCACTCTCATGATCTAGATGAACAACATTGAGTCTTCGATTTTATGACTAATTTCATAAAATATACTCTTTAGAAAAAATAAAAGATATTGTTCATGTAAGAACAGTGCGTCACTGTTAGCTGGAGGGTGGCAAGAAAGTACCTGATGTGCAAGATCAAATATTTCTTCCTTATTTGTCTTCAAGATGTGCACTTCTTCTTCCAGTTGCGCAATTCTTTTTTTTTTGTTTTTCATGCTTCCTACTCTCTCTATATTCCCTATCAATATAACCAGTGACTACCCTTGCTGCTTGTTCTTTGACTGTTTAAATCCCCTTCTGGTGATCTTCTATTAAAATAGATCCTTATTTCAAGTGCATGGTAGTCGCCTACCATTTTTGAACTTCAAAAGTCGAGAAGAACTCCCTGCTCTCAAATAACCATTCTATTGGCTCAGTCTGTGTCACAACAGAAGTGGTAGGAGGGTCTTTCGCCTAGGCTACTGCAGGTTCTTCAACTCGATTTGCAAGTCTATCATTGAGGATTCTGATCTTTCTCCTGTTTCTTCATGCTTCCCTCTTTAATCAACAAATCCTCTTTTTTAGCTGAATATTGGCAATCTTCAACTGCATGTTTTCGTTGAATTGGGACTAGTATCTCTCCTTGAAGGGGGGCCTCCATTGCATGCTATAGTCAATGAATTCTTGTTTAATGGGGATTTCTCCCACCAGTTCTATGATCAATGTGGGGCGTGGTTGATCCTCAGCATCTATATCAACATGTTCTTCCTTAATTCTTACTTCCTTGGCCTGCCCATCTGCTTGAATTTCATCTTGCGGTTCCAAAATTATTACATCCGGGGGCTCTATATTCATGACTTCTATTTCTGTCACTTTCTTATCAATTCCAACGACATTCGTCTTGACCCCTCTAGATTGTTCTAGGACTATCACAACCGAAATTTCAACATTCACCGCATCTTGCCCCGCCTTTTGTATATCTTCTTGTGCTAGAAATGTATCTTCTCCTTGAAATTCAGCTTCAATCAGTGGGTCGCTTTTCTAAGTTCTTGTGTCATCCAGTGGAATGTCACCCTCAATACTCTGTTCTTGTACTTGATGAGTTATTGTTGGACCTTGAGCTACCTCATATTCTCGTGACTCATTCTCAGAACAAGTCTCTTCCTCCACTAATTCTGTAGGACTACCCATATTTGTGGCTTCTTCCACTAACGTGTCAGCTAGCACTGGCTCTTGTGGAGCAATGCTGGCCTCCACACCATTGACCATCTTTTCATGTTTTTCGATGAGAGTTTGTACTTGAGTCGCAACTTTTTCCAGAGTGTCTGATTCACCCTTATTGATCTTCAGAATAGGTTGCACCACCTCCTCAACCTTTGAACGACGAGGTATTTGAAATTTTCTAGTCCCCCTCGGTAGGCTTGAGGTGAAAGGTGACTGAGATAAATTTTCCTCGGCCTCACCTGTACATGGAAAATTAGGCTGTTTGGCTTTTTGTTTCACTGACCAAGTGACCCTCTTTGAATTTTTTGTTGGTTCTTGAGAAGCACTACTAAGCATAGCTTCTGCTACTTGTACTAGTTCCAGTATGACTTGTACGGGTGGTGCTGGTTTTTGTGGGACATCACCACCTGCACCCCCTTGTTCGGACTTTAGAATTTCTGAGGCAAGTGTTTCTTGTGCATCATCAGCAACATTTCCAACATCATCAATTTCCATTGTATCTACTTCCATGGCTTCCATGGTCAATGCTAGTTTTTGTGGTTCAACATCAGCTATGGCATTTCCCCCTTCTGCATCATGTTCATTAATTTCCTCCTCCACTGGTAATAATCCTTCTATTTCTTCCTCTGTTGATTCAACAACCTATAGCAATGACATTAGAGTTTGGTCCAATGCTTGGATAATCAATAGTTGTTAGATGATCCAAAAAAAAAATATTATCATAGGTTATAAAGTTGGAATAAAATGATTATTAATTTAAGATATTAAATTAATAATTATTATTCTAGAATGTTTGATTATTTAATGGAGACATTTAGAATTAGTATATTGTTGTAACAATATATGACTCTCCAAATGTGTCGTATCTTAGGTTCTATTTTAGGAGATTAGTTAGCTAGTTGTTTTGAATAGCATTTATTGTAAATTGACACTCGTTATTTAATAAGTGATCCATAATTAGAGGTACTTAGGACATTGAGCTTATAAATGGCTCATTTCAAGAGTGTTTGGTAGTTCGGGTGTAAACTCTTGCAAAATCAAATATGTAATTTTTTTTTCTGATTAATAAAAATTACGTGTCTGAGGACACTTCTGCCATTATTGTGGTATCAGAGCTCCAAGTGCACTCGTACGGTCGGTGCTCTACGCACCTCCTCACTTGCAGCGTATTCTGATCTGAGCATCTCTGCACCTGCTCCTTCACTGGTACTGCGCACCTCTGCACCTGCGCCTTCTCTGATCCTGCGCACCTCCAAATATAGACAGTTTATTAGTCCTCAAATATACCCCAGACTGTCAAATTCGCAGATCCGTTCATGCGCCAAAGAGATCTCGACCCATCAACAAATATGACTTATAATGCTTTGGTTTCTTCTTGATTCAGGTTCAACTATAACTCCCCAACCGATTATCAGAAATTCAGATCTTGCTATTCTTAAGATATTCAACACACTTGTGTCCAGCCAAATGATCTCCTTTACATTTTATAGCCAAGGCCTTACTCAAACCATGGATCAAAACCATTGAGAAACAATACTAGGGACCCAAAAACTGGGTTCAATATTTTAGATGCAAAACCACGGGCCAAAACCGTAGGATCAAAAACGTAGGGCTAAATACCATGGACCAAACTTAAGATGCATGTTTTTCTCTGCATGAAAGTTCATGCATTTTAGGTTCGCACCTTTTGTTCGGAACGCCTGCGAACATGTCCGCACTCTGTGAACTGCACATCTACACAATCTGCCAATGTCCACACCTTTTGATTGGTGCACCTGCAGAACCTGAAAATAACACTGCTGCACCAGAATTCCTCTGTCCTGCAACCCTGTTATTTCTTCTGTAGACTCATCTGGTTGAGTATAAGCGAGATGTTCTTCTATGAGAGGGTTGCCATCAAGTGCAACACATACATCATAATGCCAAAAATCGCCCCCTTTGGACTTGATGGCAACAATACCAAATCACTCTCCCCCTTTGACATCAAGGGCAAAGGGTGGACCCAGATATTCTCTTCCTTTGATAACCATTCCGCTGACCATACTCCCCCTGAGTACCTGCTGAAATCTCTGAAAGAGCTCCCCCTTTGAATATGCTAAGGCATACTAATCTGTCCATGCTCCCTCTGAGTACATGTTGAAGTCTCTTCTCTGAGTACATCATAATTGACTCTCCTATCATCAAGGACTCATACATACATCCATCTCCTAATCAAGTGGGTAGATACCAATATAGACTCATCCTCCCAATTAAATGGGGATATACCAAACCAGAACACACATTATTCATCCCAGGCATAGTGGGGAAACCAAAATAGGCCATTAAATGACCTTGATATGAAAAGAAATACATGACATAGAGACAAGAACAACTATCAACAGTACAATCAACTTTCAGACCAACACACATTCCACCAAAAACACCTGCAAAACCAAACCAAAGGACTTCTAAGATAATGCCAACAATGCATTATTAGAAGAATATATGCTCCTCCTGAACCTGTGCCAGATGGTCTCTGACAAACCCATATCGGACTCTCTTCACCCAAAACTCAACCCACATAAACTTGCATATGTACGTGTATCCACCTTCGTACAACAGACAAGTTTTAATAGCACGATGATGCATCAACAACCCCCAGCTTCTGTCTGAGGTATTCAAATGTTTCCCTGGGCATTGGTTTGGTGAGTATATCAGCAACTTGTTCCTTGGAAGGAACATACTCCAACTTGACCTTTTGCTCAAGCACTTGTTCCCTTGTAAAATGATACTTGATAGGTATGTGCTTAGTCTTTGAATGCATGACAGGGTTTTTTTGAGATACTGATTGCACTTGTATTATCACAGAAGATGGAGATAGGTGGAGTACAGGGGATTTGAAAACCTTGCAAAGTTTGTATCATCCAAAGAAGTTGTGTGCAGCAAGATGTAGCAGCCACATATTCTGCTTTAGTTGTAGATAGGGCAATGGAACATTGTTTCTTGCTGAACCAAGATACTAATCTGGACCCCATAAAGAATGCTCCACCACTAGTGCTTTTTCTGTCATCCACGCTTCTTGCCCAATCTGCATCTGTATATGCATGAAGTGTACCATAAGCCATAGTTTTGTGTTCCTTGAAGATATTTGAAGATACTCTTAACTACTTGAAGGTGTGCTTCCTTTGGATTAGCCTAAAATCTTCCAACTATTCCCACTGCATGCATGATGTGTGGTCGAGTTCCTGTTAGATAGAGTAGACTGCCAACCATGGATCTATAGGTTGGTAAATGGATTGTTGCAGATTCATCATTAGCGCTGAGGCTGCATCCTGTTACCATAGGAGTACATACCGTTTTGAGTCTTCCATGCCATATTTCTTCAAGATCTGCTTTAGGTACTTGGTTTGTGATAAAAAGATACCATCTTTGTTTTGTTGGATTTGTAAACCAAGGAAGTATGTTAGCTCACCCAACAAAGACATTTCAAATTCTTTTTGCATCACCAAAGCAAAGTTTTGGCTCATGGCTTCTTCATTGCTACCAAAAATGATATCATCAATGTATACAACAAGTATTAGCAATTTATCATTATCAATTTTTATATATAGATTGGTATCTACTGAGCCTTTTGAGAAACCTTGTTGATGAAGGTATTTGTCTAGATGATAGTACCAAGCCCTTGGAGCCTGTTTAAGACCATAGAGTGCCTTCTTAAGTCTACATACAAGATTTGGATCATTTCCCACAATGAATCCATCTGGTCGCTCAATATATACTTCTTCTTCTAGGTCCCCATTCAGAAAGGCAGATTTTACGTCCATCTGAAATACTTTGAACTTTTGAAAGCTAGAGAGAGCAAGGAACATCCTTATAGCCTCAAGTCTGGCAACTGGTGCAAAAGTTTCTTCAAATTCTATGCCTTCTTGTTGCGCATACCCTTTACAAACAAGTCTTGCCTTGTTTCTGACCACTTCTCCATTTTCATTTAGTTTATTTTTGAAAATCCATTTTGTCCCTATGACATTTTTATCTGTTGGTCTAGGAACCAACTCCCAAGTGTTATTCTTTTCAATCTGCTCGAGTTCTTCATCCATGGCCTTGACCCAGCATTCATCTTTTCAAGCCTCTCTTACATTTTGCGGTTCAGTGGAAGAGAGCAATGCTAGATAGCTTGAAGCTTCTGCAACAATTCTTCTTGTTTGTACACCTGCCTCCTTCTGCCCCAAAATTTGAGATTCTGGGTGATTATTCTGAACATATCTGGATGGAGTCTTTTCTTCTATCCTTATCTGTTCTTCTGGTGCCTCATGGACTTCTTCTTTGTCATGAATCTGATTTGATGTTGACGGATAATCTTCACCATCTTCGAGATCTTCAGATTTTACATGTCTAGGAGTGTTTCCTTCTTCATCAACCACTACATCAATGCTTTCAACAATTTTTCCAAGTCTTTTATTGTAACATTTGTAAGCTTTGCTATGAGGAGAGTAGCCAAGTAAAATGCCTTCATCTGCTCTAGGTTCAAACTTGCCAAGATTTTCATCTGTCCTTTTAATGTAGCATTTGCTTCCAAAGATTTTGAAGTATTTTACCTTGGGAGTCTTACATACCAGAGTTCATGAGGAGTCTGAGTTCTATTTACTCGGATGTTTGTCTTGTTGAGAATAGTAATAGCAGCAAATGTGGCTTCACCCCAGAAGGTTGCAGGAGTTCCAGATTCATCAAGCATAGCACGAGACATTTGTTGAACTGTTCTATTCATCCTTTCCACTACTCCATTTTGCTGAGGAGTCCTTGCAACTGAGAATTCCCTTCTTATTCCATGTTCTTCACAAAAATCGAAGGACTCATCTGAGGTAAATTTCCCTCCTCGATCGGATCTAAGACATTTGATTCTATGATCTGATTCGTTCTCAACCAAAGCTTTGAATGACTTGAACTTTTCGAATGCTTCATGAGTTCTATCCAACACATCCTTGAAAAGCCATCAATGAACAATATGAAGTACTCTTCCCCTAGAGGTGACCTCTTTCTAGTTGGACCACATATATCGGTGTGAACAAGTTCAAGAGGTCTACTAGCTGATCCTTCTTTCTCAGGAAAATTAGTTCTGGTTTGCTTACCAAATTGACAAGATTTGCATATTGTATTTTCTGGAATTCTGATGTCAGGAAGACCACAAACCGCCTGATATTTGCAGCTTTCCTTATTTGGGAGAAGCTGAGATGTCCCAATCTTCTATGCCATAGCCAGTGTTTATCATTCTTGCTCAGATAGCATTGTTTTTCTCCTTCTTTGAATATATATAGATTATTCGAAGTTCTTGTGCCTTTGATCACTGTTTTTCCTGTGTCAAGCTCATGAAAATACATCCATTTGATCTGAATATTACCTCAGTTCCTTGATCACACATTTGACTAACACTCAATAAATTGTGTTTTAAGCCATCAACATACATAACATTCCCAGCTTTGACCTTCTTTTTCAATTGAGCAGAACCTTTACCTTTTATGAATGCAGGGGTGTCATTTCCAAATGATACCTTCTTTTCCCTTTCTAAGGCAGTATATGACTGGAGTTTTTCTTTATCACCTGTCATATGTTTTGAGCATCCACTATCAATGTACCATTGATTTTCCTGTCCTTCAGCATATAAGGCTATCCCACATCTGTCTGATTGCGATTCTTTCTTTTTCCATATTTTGGGATTCAATGAAGTTGGCTCCTTTTGCCGAAACCTGCTCCTGCATTCAGAATCTTCATGCCTGAAATTGTTACAAATAGAGAATTCTATTTCATGTTCAAGAGCAGAGAAGTTATTGTAGGTCCTTTTCATGATCCCATTCATACTTTTTTGTTTCTGAGCTTCCCTAGTGATGATGGTCTTGTAGGCAACACATTGAGCAGCTTTATGACCAAAGTTATGACAAGAGAAACATTGGCCATTGAAGAAATTCCTGCGATTATCAAACCTACTACCCAATTGATTGTAATTTCTATTGACTTCCATTCTTGAGCCAAATTGAGAATGATTTACCTGATTGGAGCTTTTGTTCATCCTAGAAGTAGATTGCCCCCGACTTACTTGGTAATCTTTGTTCATTCTTGGAGCAAATGGTCCCTGATTTATCTGGTAGTCTGTATTATGCTTTTGTTGTCAATTGTCAACCTGTTCACTTCTCCGTGCTGCATCAAGATAGCTTTTAGAGGTGGATGTCTTCTGTGCTTGAGATGTTTCTTCAGAATATCCGAGACCTGACTTGATTAGAGGAGAACGCTACACTTTGATAATCTCATCTAAGGTTTCAGATCCTTTAGCAAATCTAAGATTAAGAGCTTTTTTTCTCTCAATTTCTTTTCTAAGTCCCACAATTTCACATTCTAAATCTTCATTATGTTTATCTCTTTCAGCAAGTTGGAAATTCAATGTGTCTATAATCATGTTCTTTTCTTCTAAACTGGTTTTGAGTTTAGAAATTTCTTCGTAAAGATCTTCTTCATTTATAGCATCCAAGAAATCATCATCTTCAAAAGCCATCAAAAGTCTATTATCATTACCTTGGTCATCTTCATCACTATTTGAAAGTCCATCACTGTCTTCATGAGTATAATAGCTTTTCTTACTTGCATTCTGTTTTTTGTTCCATCTGACAGGTTCCTTACCTTTGTCTAGTCTATCTTTATGAGGGCATTTTGTAGCATAGTGACTGACTCTTCCACAGGCAAATCATTTGAAAGGCGGCTTACCTCTGAATCTTCCAGTTCCTCATTGAAGGTTCTTGACAAAGTTCGATTCTTCTTCTTCTTCAGACATATATCCTGGTTCATTGTAATCTCCTTTTCCCAAGGCTTTGAATGTGGCTTATCTTCTGTCTGATGGTCCTCCTTTTCTCATTTCGTAAGCAATCAGAATTCTGTGAAGTTGTGACATGGTAAGGTTCCGTAGTTTCCTCTTTTCTTCTATGGCAGAAACTTTTGAATCAAACTTAGAAGACAAAGATCTTAGAACTTTTTCAACCAGAACAACTTCTTTTATTTCTTCACCCAAGTTTTTCATACAATTTACGATCTCATCTATACGTAGGAAATCATTATGCATTCTGAGACTTTCATATTGAATTCCAAGAGTTTGTAATTTTTTCATGTTTTACCTGTTCATCTCCATCATAGCTCAGAATGATCTTGTCCCATATTTCTTTTGCACTTTTGAGTTGCATTACCTTGACAAATTCTGATTGAGATAGACTTCCCAATAGAGTATTGACCGCTTTTGAATTTGTTTCATACTTCTTCTTCTCTGCTGGATCTGTAGGAGTTGCTGATGGAAATGTGTATCATGTTTCCACAATATCCCAAAAATCTATACCAAGAGATTGAAGATAGGCAGTGATTCTTACCTTCCAATAGACGAAGTTGGACCCATCAAATATCAGTGGCCTGATAGATGCTTACTTTTCGTAGTTGCTCATGATGATAGATCTTCCTTCAAGCAATCAAGCTTCTGTTGAAGGACCTACTCTGATACCAATTGTTGGAAATAATACTGAGAGGGGGGGGTGAATCAGTATTATCAAATTCTTTTCAATCTATACAAACATTTGCAGATCTGACAATTGAAACTTGCATATACCTTCCAGACTTATAATTTAAATTATTCTTCAAATGTTTGTCATTAATCTGTATGTGAGAACCATATAATAATGAGCAGGAACACAAATAGACAGTCGCACCAAGGAACACGAGATGTAAGGTGGAAACCCAATGTGGGTGAAAACCACCTACTGCTATATGTCTCTATCTTCTTTCAATTAGAAACTTCTTTTTAAAATGATTTTGTACTGGTGCAGTCCTTTTGCCAGTACGCAGGCTACAACCTGCAGAGAGCTACAACCCTCTCTTGCTTTCCAGCTTCTCCTGGAAGAGAGCTACAACCCCCTTAGCTCTTGTACTAGCTAAGATACTAGTAAGTAGGTGCTGACCTACAGAAGGCTACTACCTTCTCTTTTCTTCCAGGGACCACGTTTCATCAATTTTTAGACTGGATCCATGAATACCAAGTAATCATCAAGTATATGTGCATCAACTAATTAACCAATAACTTCTCAGAATGATGTAATCAAACAAACAGTACGAGTAACCAGACACCAAGTCTATACCCAGAATACTGCAGCAATAAACAAAATCAGCTAAAATATACTTCAAGAAAAGTACGCAACTTCACCAGTAGTAACCTGTGGATGTCCACACTTTCTCTGTCTGTGACCTGCGCAGCTTCGCACCTGTACAGTCTGTGCTCTACGCACCTTCGTACTTGCGATGTCTTCTGATCTGCGCACCTCCGCACCTGCTCCTTCACTGGTACTACGCACCTCTGCACCTGTGCCTTCTCTGATCCTGCGCACCTTTGGATATAGACAGTTTATTAGTCCTCAAATATACCTCAGACTGTCAAATTCATAGATCTGTTCATGCGCCAAAGAGATCTCGACCCATCAGCAGATCTGACTTATAATGCTTTGGTTTCTTCTTGATTCAGGTTCAACTATAACTCCCCAACTGATTATTAGAAATTCAGATCTTGCTATTCTTAAGATATTCAACACACTTGTGTCCAGCCAAATGATCTCCTTTACCTTTTATAGCCAAGGCCTTACTCAAACCATGGATCAAAACCATTGAGAAACAATACTAGGGACCCAAAACCTGGGTTCAATATTTTAGATGCAAAACCACGGACCAAAACCATAGGATCAAAAACATCAGGCTAAATACCATGGACCAAACTTAAGATGCGTATTTTTCTCTGCATGAAATTTCGTGCATTTTAGGTTCGCACCTTTTGTTCAGAACGCCTGCAAACATGTCTACACTCTGTGAACTGCGCATCTGCACAACCTGCCAATGTCCACACCTTTTGATCGGTGCACCTGCGAAACTTGAAAATAACACTACTGCACCACAATTCCTCTGTCCTATAACCCTGTTATTTCTTCTGTAGACTCATCTGGTTGAGTATAAGCGAGATGTTCTTCTATGAGAGGGTTGCGATCAAGTACGACACATACATCATAATGCCAACATTCACCTGTAAGGCTATGGCATGTAAGATATGGACATTTAAATTTTGACAGTCTTTCTCAGTTGCAGAAACAAGGAATGGTTAAAGGACTTTCCACTTTCAAAAGGGCAAATGCAAAATGTGAAGCTTGCATTTATGGCAAAAAAAGTCGAGAAAGTTTTCCAACAAGTTCATGGCGTGCAAACAGATGACTACAACTAGTTCACATTAATGTTTGTGGACCACTACAAACTTCATTGGGTGGTTGCAACTATTTCTTACTATTCATTGATGATTTCAGTAGAATGACTTGGGTTTACTTCTTGAAGAACAAGTCAAAAGCATTTGAGAAGTTTAAAATTTTTCGCCAACTTGTTGAAAATTAAGTCAAAGAAAAGATAGGTACTCTCAGGATAGATAATGGGGGAGAATTTGCTTCAAATGAATTCAAAACATATTGCAATGAAAATGGCATAAGGCGACATATTACTAATGTTTACACTCCACGGCAAAATGGAGTAGTCAAAAGAATGAATCGCACCTTGTTAGGAATGGTGAGATCCATGTTAACTTTCAAGAGGTTATGTCCAAGATATTGGGCAGAAGCAATTCACACAGCTGTCTACTTAAGAAATAGATCTCTAATTGCTTCTTTAGATGGAATCACACCTTATGAAGCTTGGTTTGGTTTCAAACCTTGAGTTAAACATCTTAGAGTTTTTGGATCAGTATGTTATGCCTTAGTTCCAAAATAAAAACGAACTAAGCTTGACTCAAGAAGTTTAAAATGCACAATGATTGGCTATTCTGATGAGAAGAAAGGGTACCATATTTTCACTAATGGAAAATTTATCTTGAGCAGGGATGTCATTTTTTATGAAACTAAGAGTAAGAGTGCTAAAGAAATCAAAAATATTCTTCATAAGTTAGAAACTAAGGGCAGTAAAAGAAAGGGAAAAATTCAAAGTCAACCAACTTCACCAAATTGATATGAACTTGATTTTCCTTCCTCTGAACATGAGTCATCTAGTCCATCTACTTCAACAACATCCTCTGGGTCTTCTAGCAGTTCATCCGCATCTCTAAGCAGTAGCAATTCTTCTGACAGTGATTCTCCAGACTCTTCACCTGAACGAAGAACATCAATTTATATTAATCTTCTTTACAATAATGGATACTTTTCAGAATCGCAAACAAGTAAGCACCAACTACCAAAATGGGCAGTTCAACTTTTGAAAGATGTAAAGCCTGATGAGCAAAATAAAACGAGCACCAGAAGGGCACATAGAAGTGAAGGCAATTTTTCCTTAATAGCAAATGATTTTACTGAACCTTCCACATACAAAGAAGCAGTAAAACATAAAGAATGGCAACAGGCTATGGTTGAAGAATATCAAGCAATAATTGATAACAACACTTGGAAACAAGTTGATTGTCCATCAAATGTTAAACCCATAGGATGCAAATGGGTTTACAGAATTAAGTATAATCAAAAGGGAGAACTTGAAAAGTATAAAGCACGACTTGTCACAAAAGTTTTTGCGTAGCAGGATGCAATGATTATGAGGAAACTTTTGCTCCTATAGCTAAATGGAACACCATCTAATTAACACTTGCATTGGCCACTCAGAAAGGATGGAAAGTTCATCAAATGGATGTGAAAAGTGCTTTTCTCAACGGGGATTTACAGGAAGAAGTGTATATGACACAACCACCACGTCTTGAAATTGAAGGGCAAGAACATAAAGTCTACAAATTGATCAAGGCTTTATATGGATTAAAACAAGCTCCCCAAGCTTGGTATGCAAAGATGGATGAATACCTTAAGAAAGTTGGTTTTCAACGAAGTGAATCTGATGATACTTTATATGTGCGACAACAGAGAAAATATCTGGTAATTCTTGTTATGTATGTAGATGATTTGATCATTACCGGCTACCATGATGATCATATTGCACAGGTGGAAAAGGAGTTACAGGCAGGTTTTAAAATGACAGATTTGGGCTTACTTCACTACTATCTTGGAGTTGAAGTCTTCCAACGTCCACATCATATTTTCATTTCTCAGAGTAAGTATGCAGCAGAGGTTCTTCAGCGATTTGGCATGCAAGATTGC